>JACCPG010006920.1:0-25202 GCA_016069955.1 Drepana arcuata
ATACATATTTTTGCCTTTATCATATTAGAGCTTTTAATCTTTCTGGATTCAAATGTAGCCTATGTCTTAATCCTGGGTATAAGCCATCACCATAAAAAAATATCAGTAAACCGGCTTTTTTTTTCAATAAAAAGTATCCTATGTTACTTCTAATACCTCCAAGAATATGTGTACAAACTTTCATGATAATCGGTTATGTAGTTTTTACGTGAAAGCGTAACAAACAAACTTACATTCACATTTATAATATTTATTTATTTATTTGGATCACCAACAGGTAAGAACACCTTAATATTAACAGAATATGCCATAATAAAACTTACATAAGTGTCCACCCAATTACATTAGTAAGTATATATTAGTAAGGAAGTAGGGAAGTAGGGATAAAAGGTAGTGTTTGTATATGTTCGGACTTTATAGAGGGTGAAAACAAAACAACAGATAATAATGCAAAAACTATAATGTCACTCAGTTTCATCTACAGATCACAATATTATGATACATTTATAATCTACTCAATTCATTCAACTATTCTATTGAAGTTCGAAATCCGTGGGCAGCCATTTTTATTAGTTTTAAACCTACAATGTTAATTAACTTAAAGTTATATAATATAATATAATATATCCTCACGCCTTCCCATAAGGGTCCCCGAAGGGGTAGGCAGAGGTGTATAGGTAATACCCACACACCCATTTTCCGCCAGAGGTATATTAGGTGCCAACGTGACAGATGGCGAGTACATCGCCGTTACTCAAGCACGACTATACATACGCCTTTTAAATTTCTTCTCAAACGTATGCAGGTTTCCTCTCGATGTTTTCCTTCACCGTAAAGCTCGTGGTGTGACTAATCACTGTACTTAAGTTCAGAAAAACCCATTGGTACAGTCGGGATTCGAACTTGCGACCTTAGCGTCGCAGGCATCTGCTCGAACCACTCGGCCACCACGGCTTTTATTATATAACTTAAAGTTTAAATATATATATATTCACGCTCTACAACTAAGGTTGTTGTGTTGTCCAAAATATTAATAAAATAATTATAAGAACGATACAAAATACTTACAAATACAATTATTTATATTATACATACAAAATAAAACATGCTTTTAAAGAAAATACAACCTTCGATGAACGGTAATATATACTAGAATAATTGTACAATATACTTATACTTTTACGAAATATACCTTTAATATATTAATAAATACATTTTATAAATAACAATACAACCGTTAATGAAAGCTTTTTTAAGCCTACTTTACAAATACAAGTTTTGGGTTAATTTAAATGCAAAAGATTTAAGTCTACTTTATACGTAACGTAACTAGATTTTATTTCGACAGAGTTTTGAAATAATAATCTAAAATACAAATATTATAATATGCATTTTCACAATTAAGTTAATATTAATCGCCCAAGTCCAATAATATTATACATATATATATACTTTTACATGTTATACTATTAATAATTAAAAATAAAACTGTCAAATTGACATTTCAATATTAAAAACACTTAAGACTTTTTTCTACTACAATATGCTTAGGTTGGTATCTCCGTGAGTCACGACCCAAGCCTTACAACCTAATAATATTTCTAGTCATTCTTGTAGACAGGTCGAAAGGAAGCGACCATTCAGCGTACGAGATGTCAAGTGTCATTTCTGCTTTGTCATTCTGCATATGAAGAGAATGGTACTGACTTATCATTTTGAAAGACGGGAAAGAGATCTTTGCCCAGCTGTGGGACCTATTATGATATATAATAATAATAATGATTGTAATCTATACAATACATACAAATAAATATAATTGAAGTGTCTGTTTGTAATATTAAAATACCGCTTTATACTAAATACATATGGATTTATACACGGTATATATATTAAAATCACGTTTTTAAAAACATTCTTCTGTTTGTCTGTCTGTCCGGCTTGTTTCGGCTAATCTCTGAAACGTCCGAACCGATTTTGCCGGGACTTTCACTGACAGATAGCGGAAGTAATAAGGAGTAGGCTACTTTCATTGTAAAAAAAATTATAATAACTTTTTAGTTAAATTCCACGCGGACGAAGTCGCGGGCAGAGCTAGTAATATATACAAATGAAATATCCGGACACAGATCACGAAAATGTCGTCGTGTAGGTGTGGACTCTGCAATCGTTAAAGAACCTCGACCAACACCATAAGAGGCCCTCATTATGGTTGCATCAAGGGCCCGATTAAGAATGCCGTACTCCTCGGCACAGTATGTATTCTCATGGACCCTAATAGCAGTGGGCCCTATGTATGATATTTTTAATACATTACAGATAATGAAGAAGTAATAAGAATATTGCTTATCTGTAATCTTACTAATATTATAAATGTGAATGTAAGTTTGTTTGTTACGCTTTCACGTAAAAACTACTTAAGAGATCACTATAAAACGTACACATATTCTTGGAGGTATTAGAAGTAACATAGGATACGTTTCATTGAAAAAAAAAAAACATTTTTACGAAAGATAAAAAGCCGTCCACGCCGACGTAGTCGCGGGCACAGCTAGTAACTAATACATAGATATATTATATCGTAAATATATAATTTATATATGTAATTAAATGATAAATATATGTAATATATACAATTATCACTCTACATTACAATAAGTCCAAATACAAAAAGTAACTTAAAGTAAACGAATTTATTTCGACTAATAAATTAATCTTTTGAGCGAACGACGTGGTCATAGTGCATTCTTAATTGATACAGTAACTCTAGACATTTGTAAAATAATCGGAGACAGGATGTGGAATCGAATACGACACTTGCTTCTGCAGACGACAATTAAATAAAAAAAAAGAAACGCTACACTGGCGGGTAATTTGACGTGTTAAATTGTCAACACGTTAGAGTGATTTTTTTATTTGTAAATAGGTTATTAGCTGGATTAACACAGAATATGTTCCAGAAAAATCTGACGATCAAATTAATTTTACGTGAGTGAAAACGCGTGGTACAGTTAGTATTGAATGCAAAATAAATGATCACAAATTGATAGCAACTAGAAGAGACACAGTATGGCTTAGACACGTCTTACTGAAAATTGTACTAAAAACTCCGTATGAGAGCAAAAGTCGAATTATCCTGTTTTAAAACCGACAGATAATTTCTATACGAAAGCACTACGACCAAAGTAATATAGATAATCTGATTAGTGTTTCCTTGGTAGAATATACAAGGGATAGGTGTCTTTCGGCAAAGCAACGCAAGCTGGGATTTGCTTAACATCATCTAAATTTTGGGCGGCTATCTCAAACTCCTGCGCAATATTGGCGAACATGACGAACGTCATCGACGACACTAGAGTCTGGCCGATACAGGTCCTTTTGCCAATACTGAAGGGCAGAAAATGGGGTATATTCTTCTTGACAGACACAATCTCTCGCTCCATGTCGGTCGCTTTGTTGATAGGACCCTTCCTCTCGCCGTCGGATTCCATTCCGGAGTCGCAAAGGGAGTTTCTGCGCACACGGACTTTGGTCCGTTCTAGAAATCTTGACGGGTCGAATTTCTCCGGACTGCTCCAGTATTTCTCTGAGGTGTTCAATTTGTAATTATTAATGAATACTATTGTGCCCTTTTCTACGCCGTAACCGGCTACTGTGCAGTTTTCAGTAGCGGTGTGAGGCACGATAGGAGACGATGCGTATCTAAGACACTCTAAAACAGTAGCTTCGGTGAATGGCAAACTATTTCTGTCAGTCAAATCCACAGGTCGTTTCCCTTTGGTAACACTGTCGATTTCAGCCCGGATCTTCTTTCCAATCTCTGGATCTCTCGCGATAGCTGTAAGGCACAGCATGACTAAATTCCCAACAGAAGAATGGCCGCCTAGGAAATCTTCCAGCATGAAAATTATCGTGTTGCGTTCCATTGTAGGGTCGTCGTGCAAAACTTTCAGCAGACCGTCAAGAAAATCTAACTCTGGACCTTCCATGTCTAAATCGCTCTCTCTAGCTTGAACGATTCTCGAGAGGATAAAGCCGCGGATTTCATGCGACCAGTTGGAGAGCTTATCCATGTGTTTCTTGTAAAAGGGCGCGAGCCATGGTAGGAAATCCACGGCGTAACCTTGGTTGATCTCCCAGAAGATTTCGTCGAAATGGTCCACTATTCTCTTGAACTCTGCGTCTTTGTCAGCGTCAAATCTGATGTTGCACATGTAGTGACAGAACATGTTCATTGCGGTCGTCATAAGGATTGGTTTGATGTCGATGCTGGAGTCGGATTCCCGGGCGATGTTCTTCAAAGTCTGGACCAGCTCAATGGACTCGAAGGTGGCTACTTGGCCGATGCGAGCGAAGTTGTCGGTATGCTGCTTAGGGCCACAGTGGCGGCGAGCTAGGTTCCTCCTACGTGCCTGTAGTTTAGACCAGTCGCTGAGAGCCAGGGCTGTGGACAAGGAGAACGTATATAAATGTATATCCTCGCGCATTCCCACAAGGCGTATAGGTAGTACCCACATCCCCTTTCTGCCAGAGATATATTTTAGGTGACAACGTGATAGATGGCGAGTCCATCGCCGTTACTCAAGCACGACTATTCATCTCACGCTAGGCAGAGAAAGTAGAGCGCCAGTTCTCTCTAGACTTACAGACCTACATACATATCATCACGCCGAGTCCTTCACGCTAGGCACAGATAGTAGAGCGTCAGTTCTCTCTAGACTTACAGACCTACATACATATCATCACGCCGAGTCCCTCACGCTAGGCAGAGAGAGTAGAGCGCCAGTTCTCTCTACACTTACAGACCTACATACATATCATCACGCCGAGTCCCTCACGCTAGGCAGAGAGAGTAGAGCGCCAGTTCTCTCAAGACTTACAGACCTACATACATATCATCACGCCGAGTCCCTAACGCTAGGCAGAGAGAGCAGAGCGCCAGTTCTCAGACTTACATACCTCTTTCGCTTCGTCCACATTCATCAGTCTCTTCATACATACTCGCCGGTTTCGATATATTATATTCTATTCAAACTTTCATAATTCGAACGCGAGATGTTTAACGGAAGCTTGAAGCGTGACGGGCGATGCAATGGTAACGGGTTTTTTTTATTGGTCAGCTTATTAGTTATCGAGCGCTTTATTGGACAGGTAACTACTTGGTACAGTGCTTGTATGGCTGGTTAGTTTGTAAGCTGTAGTAGCTGCGGAAGGCCAATAAGTTCCTCGACACCTATCTTCGCAATGTAAATAAAAACGTGACAGATGGCGAGTCCATCGCCGTTACTCAAGCACGACTATACATACGCCTTTGAATTTCTTCTCAGACGTATGCAGGTTTCTCGATGTTTTCCTGCTCCGTAAAGCTCGCGGTGTGACTAATCACTGTAGTTAAGTTCAGAAAAACTCATTGGTCGGGATTCGAACTTGAAATCTGTGTTAGAGGCAACTACTTGAACTACTCGGCCACCGCGGCTCGTACTACGAGTAGTATTAAAAAAAAGTTTTTCGTACATATTACTTTTCACGAGATCTCATGAGGGTCCCCGAAAGGGTACGCATTAGTGCTTAGTACCCACAAAAAAGTTAAGCTTAGATTTTCGTACATATTTCCAACTTAATTCGAGAACTCAAATGCATACGGATTTAACCTAATACCTATAATGGGTGAACACAAGTGCTATAACTCAATAATTACTTCGAACTTGACCATCAATACAACATTATTTGGGTCAATTGCCAAAAATATTGTAACATGATCCGTTTCCTACTAAATGCTAAGCAAAACTGCGTGTAATTCGATATTACTTAAATGACACATTCTACTTGATGTAGAAATGACACAGATTTAATTGTGTACCAAATTATTTCACACTAGCTAGCTATGCCCCCGGTTTCACTCGCGTAAAATTCGATTTGATTTCTATATTTTCCTGAAATAAAAAAATATCCTATATTTTAATCCCGGTATCTCTATAATCTCATATAAATTTCATATAAATCCGATCTGTCGTCCTAACGTGATTGAGTAAGAAAAATACTCGTAAGCTTTCGATTTTTTTTAAATTTTGTAGGATTGAAGCCGCGCGGGTGATACCCCTAGTGTTGCGAGCGTCCATAGGCTACAGTAACCGCGCCCCACCAGGCGGCACCGCGCGAGTGATACCCCTGGTGTGGCGACCGTCCATAGGCTACAGTAACCGCGCCCCACCAGGCGGCACCGTGCGAGTGATACCCCTGGTGTTGCGAGCGTCCATAGGCTACAGTAACCGCGCCCCACCAGGCGGCACCGTGCGAGTGATACCCCTGGTGTTGCGAGCGTCCATAGGCTACAGTAACCGCGCGCCACCAGGCGGCACCGTGCGAGTGATACCCCTGGTGTTGCGAGCGTCCATAGGCTACAGTAACCGCGCCCCACCAGGCGGCACCGTGCGAGTGATACCCCTGGTGTGGCGAGCGTCCATAGGCTACAGTAACCGCGCCCCACCAGGCGGCACCGTGCGAGTGATACCCCTGGTGTTGCGAGCGTCCATAGGCTACAGTAACCGCGCCCCACCAGGCGGCACCGTGCGAGTGATACCCCTGGTGTTGCGAGCGTCCATAGGCTACAATATGATATAAATTACATATGAAGAGATGTAACTTAATATAATATCGTAAGATGTAACTAGATACGGCGCTTATATGAACATACGTGTCTAATGAACAATTTTGGTTCAAGTTTATAGAAATAGCTGTTTTGTATTGAGTACCGTAAACATTAATCTCACATACTAATAAGTATGCGAGGATGTTTGTTACTCAGTCGTGCCAGGACGGCTGAACGGAATTGGATGGAATTGGATGGAGTTGGATGAAATTGGATGGAATTTGATGGAGTTGGATGGATTTGGAAGAAATTGGATGGAGTTGGATGGAATTGAATGGAGCTGGATGGAATTGGACGGAGTTGGATGAAATTGGATGGAGTTGGATTGAATTGGATGGGGTTGGATGGACTTGGATAAAATTTGGCATAGAGATTATTCACTGGTTGAGGGTAGGTTTTATTAAAAATGATTATAACAATGAAATATAAAAAAAAAACGCTAGTGAAACCATAGTTGTACTAGTGTAGTAAAACGATGTTTTCCTTCACCGTA
The DNA here is from genome assembly GCA_016069955.1 of Drepana arcuata. Taxonomy (NCBI): domain Eukaryota; kingdom Metazoa; phylum Arthropoda; class Insecta; order Lepidoptera; family Drepanidae; genus Drepana; species Drepana arcuata. The sequence goes on from JACCPG010006920.1 coordinate 7,140, forward strand.
AAGCTCGTGGTGTGACTAATCAGTGTACTTAAGTTGAGAAAAACTCATTGGTACAGAATTGATTCATTCGAATTGTAGTACTACGAGTATTCAATATATATATATATATATATACGTGCCAGCCAGTGTAAAATGCATGCTCAATGACTGTATCGATCTGTCAATAACGATGGTTGAATATTTTGCAGATTCCAACTTTTCCGGTAAGTGCGTACTTTAATTTTTTTAGACTAAAAATATATCCTAATATATATAAATTACGTGTCACGTTGTTTGTCCGCGATGGACTCCTAAACTACTTAACCGATTTCAATCAAATTTGCACACCGTGTGCAATTTGATCCAACTTAAAAGATAGGATAGCTTACATCACAATTGTACCCGATAGGTGGCGCTGCGATCGTGTTTCAGTTTTACGTTTTTACCCGGGCGAAGCTGGGCGGGACAGCTAGTACTATTATATAATTTGGATATCGTAAATTGTAAATTTTCCATGAATATGAGTATTAAAATTATTTCACGTACGTAAATATATAAAAATTAAACATTGAAATTGAACAAAATCGATCGACCGCTATTCCTTATTACCGCGAAAGACACATTGACCACAGTGTGGTGACATTTTCACTAAAATACTTTTAGTTTTAAATGTATTGTTAAAAAAAATTAAGGTAAAAAATACGCAAACGAAAAATATCTATTAATTACGAGCTCAAAATACAATTAAAATAATTGAAGATAAAGGCTGTGATAACCGTATAAAAATTACCTTTTAACTATAAAAATTAATTGTTAAAAATAATTTTGAAAATCTTTTTTTAAAAGTTGCATCATAGACTAAAAACAACAGTCTACCACAGCCTCTAACATAGTAAAATACTCACAGTTATTACGATCGCCAGCGAATAGCTTGTGGAACCTGATAAAGTCCGGTCTTCCGCCGAAGGCTTTGCCATTCTGATTGAGAACTTCCTTAATAAGATCTAAGTTATTGACTACCAGGCACTTGGTTGATCCTAAGGTCAAACTATAAATATCGCCGTAATCTTTGCTAAGGTCTGTGAAAGCTTGGAATGGAGACTTCTGCTTGGCCAGCAGATGTAAGCTACCGATTACTGGGAACGCAACAGGCCCTGGCGCTGGCTTAAGAGATACGTCATTACTACTTTTCCTTGCGACAGATTTACTGTTCAAGTATTTGTAAAGAACGATCAATATTACGACTAAAACGATTAAGGCACCCATTTTATTATATTTTCTTAAAAAGAAATTTTTTAACGAGTTGCCTCACTGTATTGCGTGAGTTCTGGCGCCGGCAGCACTGCGTAGGCTGTCGAACGGCGGCCATTTTTATACCCTTCGCGCGCTATTTGAATATTGGCGCTACAACACTTTTGCCGATATTACTAGAGATATTCATCCTTAACCCAATAGAAATACGACCTTATTGAAATGCATTCGAAATCCAAAGCATGGTATTACATTACTTTGCAAAGATGATCATACACTTAAGCCAAGCAATTTTCAACCTTAACTGTATCGAAGTAGAGCGATGGAACACGCATTTGGTTGAAAATTCACTTGCAAATTTGAACTTTATAAGCGTAGCAGTAAAATTGCATTGAAAGCAATAGAATTGTAGTTTTCATTGCATTAAAGATAAGTTATTTTGAGCAGTACTTATATGAATATAGAGTTCTAATTACAATTTTCTTGTGACTAACTCCTAAGCGCGAACTGGAGAGACTTGTAGTCCATAGTGTAGTCACGTAATATGACTGTAACTCAGTTGGAGTATGCGCCTGTAAAACTATGATAGCAGGTTCGAATCCCGACTGTACTTATGAGTTTTATCCGAACTTAAGCTAATAGTTTATTTTTCATATATTTATGCATATTCTCATATACCACACCTTCCTTCAACAATCTCGAAGGTAGGCTAAAGGTCGAGTAGTTTTTAAGTTAACTCGTAACAAGCAATCACAAAATCAAATCTAAACTTCTTCTTTATGATATTAGTCTAGCCTAGCTTAGAAGTTACTAGTTTCTAAAATTAAAGTAACCTAAATTACTCCCTTTTACATCAGCTATCTGCCTGTGAAAGTCCCGTCAAAATCGGTTCAGCCGTTACAGAGATTAGCCGGAACAAACAGACAGATCATCATCACAAATTTAAGAGCTGGGCTCTTGTCGGCGTCTCTGATGCAGTCCCTTCCATTCGCTTCTGTCCAGCGCAACCTCCTTGACCTCCCTATACGTCATGAGAGACACTTTTTCTTTGATCAGACCCACGTATGTTAATCTTGGTCTTCCTCTTCCTCTCTTCCCCTCTACCTTTTTACAAACAGACAGATAGACAAAAAAAAATTTTTTTTATTAAAATGTATCATATGTTACTTCTAACACCACCAAATACACCATCAAATATGTGTACAAAGTTTTATAATGATCGGTTAAGTAGTTTTGACGTGAAAGTGTAACAAACAAACTTACGTTCACATTTATAATATTAATATGATTAGTATTGACATATACATGTTGAAGCGGTCGCTGGTTCGAACCCGACTGTACCAATCAGTTTTTGAGAGGTTTACGGTGAAGGAAAACATCGAAAGGAAACCTGCATTCGTTTGAGAAGAAATTCAAAGGCGTATGTACAGTCGTGCTTGAGTAACGGCGATGGACTCGCCATCTGTCACGTTGGCATTTTCAATATATATCTCTGGCGGAAAATGGGTGGGTGGGTATTATAAACTCCCTTCGGGCCCTTGTGGGAAGGCGTGAGGAAATATATTATTACTTACATACATACATACATATCATCACGCCAAGTCCCTAACGGGGTAGGCAGAGAGTATAGAGTGCCAGTTCTCTCTAGACTTACATACCTCTTTCGCTTCGTCCACATTCATCAGTCTCTTTATACATGCTCGTATACTCTCATATACTTTCCATATACTCTCATATACTCTTCATATACTCTCTGCCTACCCCGTTAGGGACTTGGCGTGATGATATGTATGTACGATAAAGGATAAAGAACTACGTAATTAGCATAATATTTATTGTCTACTTTAAAAGAACCCATGATATTTATTGTCTACTTTAAAAGAACTCATGATATTTATTGTCTACTTTAAAAGAACCCATGATATTTATTGTCTACTTTAAAAGAACTCATGATATTTATTGTCTACTTTAAAAGAACCCATGATATTTATTGTCTACTTTAAAAGAACTCATGATATTTATTGCCTACTTTAAAAGAACCCATGATATTTATTGTCTACTTTAAAAGAACTCATGATATTTATGGCCTACTTTAAAAGAACCCATGATATTTATTGTCTACTTTAAAAGAACCCATGATATTTATTGTCTACTTTAAAAGAACCCATGATATTTATTGCCTACTTTAAAAGAACCCATGATATTTATTGTCTACTTTAAAAGAACCCATGATATTTATTGCCTACTTTAAAAGAACCCATGATATTTATTGTCTACTTTAAAAGAACCCATGATATTTTTTAGTATCTACATGTTTTGTGTAATAGTTCTGTTCATAGCAATAACATAAACTCTCAATTCATTATTAATCAAATTATTTCGCAAATAGCTTATTTATTTTATTAATACGCTTTTATTAGTTTGAGACGTATGTATGTTAGTATGTGACGGAAGCTTTGAACATGATTTTAACCCCCTTCAAAACGTCGGATTAACTCGAAATTTGGCATACTTATTAAGGACCGATGACAATTCAATATTTTAAACATTTTAACCCGTTGTCCTTACTAGGATAATCAGGATCAGTGATTTTTTATATTCATTTTGGCACTGCTAAGCAAAGGTGCTGATGCTGATTCGAAAGATAAACTTGATAATACGCTACGAAATAATCGTTAAAATAATCGCTAAAATAATCATTTTCTATTTTTTAGTTGGATTTTCTATAAAAAGTGTATTTTTTTAGTTTTTTTTGAACTATTATTTATTTTAATTGTACAGCTAGTAAGTACAACTTAGTCAAACCTCGCAGCATAAGCATGTGGTGTTTGCCTGTAAAAGGTTTAGCACATTAGCATAAGACCCTTAGACTAATAACACTAGCTGTCCCGCCCAGCTCCGCCCGGGTGAAAAAGTAAAATTTCCTGAAACACGATCGCAGCGCCATCTATCGGGTCCAATTCTGATGTAAGCTATCCTTTCTTTTAAGTTGGATCAAACTGCATACGGTGTGCAAATTTGATTGAAATCGGTTTAGTTCAGGAGCCCATCGTGGACTTGATTGCCATAAAAAAGGTTATAGTGAGTCAATCTTAAAAGATAGACATATGCTGTCGCGGACTTTTTTTTTAGAACTTTTAAAGAGGAACAATTCCCTCATACATGATATTTTCGTAACTTAAACTGTTTACACAGCGTACGCAACGGAAGCTCTCAAAAAGGAATATTTATTCCCGTTCTGGCAACATTATTCATTTATGCTTCGCTCCAAGCTTTGTGTATATACTGTTGGCAAACCTTAAATAATATATCCTCACGCCTTCCCACAAGGGTCCCCGAAGGAGTAGGCAGAGGTGTATAGGTAATACACACACACCCACTTTCCGCCAGAGGTATTAGGTGCCAACCTTAAATAAATAAATAACCCAAAGTATTTTTTTTTATCTTTTACATATTATTAGTATTTATATTGCACAAGTGCGAATCCGGGGCGGGTCGCTTGTCATAAATAACAGACATACATTCATACGTATCATCACGCCAAGAACCGGGGTAGGCAGAGAGAACAGAGCACCGTTTCTCTCTAGATTTGTATCTGCATACCTCTTTCGCTTCGACCACATTCGAAATTATATGTGCGTTGACGTAAGCACCACTGAATTTATTACGCATTATGAATATCGTGCAGATCAATACTGACGCAGTTCGCATATTTGCAATGACAATTCCTGGCCAACGAACTTGAGTTTCCGGCAAAAGCTTAGCGATAAAATTTAACATTTACCCTCCAACCTGGCCCAATGCCGTGTGGTAGAAACGCGGTTACTGTAGCCTATGGACGCTCGCAACACCAGGGGTATCACTCGCACGGTGCCGCCTGGTGGGGCGCGGTTACTGTAGCCTATGGACGCTCGCAACACCATGGGTATCACTCGCACGGTGCCGCCTGGTGGGGCACGGTTACTGTAGCCTATGGACGCTCGCAACACCAGGGGTATCACTCGCACGGTGCCGCCTGGTGGGGCACGGTTACTGTAGCCTATGGACGCTCGCAACACCAGGGGTATCACTCGCACGGTGCCGCCTGGTGGGGCGCGGTTACTGTAGCCTATGGACGCTCGCAACACCAGGGGTATCACTCGCACGGTGCCGCCTGGTGGAGCGCGGTTACTGTAGCCTATGGACGCTCGCAACACCAGGGGTATCACTCGCACGGTGCCGCCTGGTGGAGCACGGTTACTTCCAGCAGCCTATGGACGCTCGCAACACCGGGGGTATCACTCGCACGGTGCCGCCTGGTGGGCGCGCCGGTTACTAACAACCTATGGACGCTCCTGCCTGGGGGTATCACTCGCACTGTGCCACCTGGTGGGGCGCGTTTACCTGTAACCTATGGATGCTCTGCTTACCAGGGGTATCACTCGCACGGTGCCGCCTGGTGGGGCGCGGTTACTGTAGCCTATGGACGCTCGCAACACCAGGGGTATCACTCGCACGGTGCCGCCTGGTGGGGCGCGGTTACTGTAGCCTATGGACGCTCGCAACACCAGGGGTATCACTCGCACGGTGCCGCCTGGTGAGGCGCGGTTACGGTTACTCAGTTTTTACCCCATATCGGATTATCTTTAAATACGCGGTAAATAATTAGCGTATATCCTTCATTCTGAATCTCTCACTAAAGCAAAACATTCGTTAAGTGTCGCGTGAGTCACGTGATTATGCGCACGCGCAGGTTTCTGGATCTACGAGGCCTATTTACAAATGTTATTTTCACACAAGGTAAAAACAAATGGGTTCGACCCTGCGGAGAATTGTTGCGTCAGTACAATGGTGCCCTCAAAACGTTTAAATTACTTTTTCATTCATCATGCAGCGTCTATCTCGCTCTTGCTCATACGAAGAAAGTTTCTGTCTCCCTCCCACAGTCCGTTACTTAGAATTAGTTAAGAAACTTCGGTGATGTGGCCGAATTTTCAGCTGAATAATTTATTTCTAACGGTCCCATTCGAAGCTACCAGAATTGTACAGGAAAATGGAAATTTATGGTCCGACGGACTCTGGTTCTGTATATATATTCATTGTCTATGGACATAGTGGAGATCCGGCCTACATACGCATCCCGGAAGAACCTTTAGATATGGTTTAGGGGTGGTAGAATTCAAGTGAAATGTTTTAACCCCTAATACACTTTAGAATAGCCAGTTCCGCACCGCCAGTTCTCTCTAGACTTACAGACCTACATACATATCATCACGCCCAGTCCCTCACACTAGGCAGAGAGAGTAGAGCGCCAGTTCTCTCTAGACTTACAGACCTACATACATATCATCACGCCGAGTCCCTCACGCTAGGCAGAGAGAGTAGAGCGCCAGTTCTCTCTAGACTTACAGACCTACATACATATCATCACGCCCAGTCCCTCACGCTAGCCACTAGGCAGAGAGCGCCAGTTCTCTCTAGACTTACAGACCTACATGCATATCATCACGCCCAGTCCCTCACGCTAAGCAGAGAGAGTAAAGCGCCAGTTCTCTCTAGACTTACAGACCTACATACATATCATCACGCCCAGTCCCTCACGCTAGCCGCTAGGCAGAGAGAGTAGAGCGCCAGTTCTCTCTAGACTTACAGACCTACATGCATATCATCACGCCCAGTCCCTCACGCTAAGCAGAGAGAGTAGAGCGCCAGTTCTCTCTAGACTTACAGACCTACATACATATCATCACGCCGAGTCCCTCACGCTAAGCAGAGAGAGTAGAGCGCCAGTTCTCTCTAGACTTACAGACCTACATACATATCATCACGCCGAGTCCCTCACGCTAGGCAGAGAGAGTAGAGCGCCAGTTCTCTCTAGACTTACAGACCTACATACATATCATCACGCCGGGTCCCTCACGCTAGGCAGAGAGTAGAGCGCCAGTTCTCTCTAGACTTACAGACCTACATACATATCATCACGCCGAGTCCCTCACGCTAGGCAGAGAGAGTAGAGCGCCAGTTCTCTCTAGACTTACAGACCTACATACATATCATCACGCCGAGTCCCTCACGCTAGGCAGAGAGAATAGAGCGTATGAACTGCAACCTTATTAACTTCAATACCTCTTGGCCACTCTATGATTGACACGTCCCGACGTAAACAACTTGGTCGGTGTCCTAAATTCATATCTGATCATTTCTAATGTGGCGTTGTAGAAAATAGGCCAGGAATATATTACAGAATAGATGGAGACAAAGAACCATTGATATGTACATAAGTATATATAAGATCTAATATATAGCCGTGGTGGCCGAGTAGTTCGAGTAATTACTCGAACTACTGCGAGTAATTACTCGAACTGCTGCTGCCTGCGAAATAAATATTGCACTTCGAAACCGGGCTGATTAATAAGTTTGTTTTTTACAGTGATTAGTCCACACCACGAGCTTTACGGTGAAAGAAAACATCGAGAGGAAACCTGGATACGTCTGAGAAGCAATTCAAAGGCGTATGTATAGTCGTGCTTGAGTAACGGCGATGGACTCGTCATCTGTCACGTTGGCACCTAATACTCGACCGGCAACTGCTCGAACCACTCGGCCGCCACGGCTATTAATACTTATTACTATTATCATTTATTATTATTATTAATTTAGTGTATTATCAATACACTAAATTAATTTTACAATCTTAAAATATTTCTATCTGACTGACATTTTATCATGTCATAGTGCAGTCATCATAGATAATGCTAAATAAGGAGTTTATACAATTCAAATTAAATGAAGAGTAAAAGAGCTTCATTTACATTATTATTATTATACCTAGGAATAGGACATAGGCTACTTTTTTTTTATCCTGTAAAATTCTAATTTCTCATATTATAATGTACGATGCTCTTTCACGGCATAGCGGCTGGACCGATTCTAGCAGGAAAATTTACAAAGCTACTTTTTCGAACTCCATGCTGGCGAAGCCGCGGGCATCAGCTAGTTATTATTATAAAACTAAAAAAGATGCTGTTACATGATCCACACACTGAGATGCTTACGGTAGTCGCACAGAATCCACTTCTAGTCACAGGTAACTCGATCTAGAATTCCCTCGTTTCTTTGCCGATTGGTGATATGCATGCTTCGACGCATCTCGATGTGGGTACTTAAGTTCAGAAAAACTCATTGGTACAGTCGGGATTCGAACTTGCGATCTTTGTGTCGCAGGTAACTGCTCGAACTCGGCCACCAACGCTCATTCTTCATCTCAAAATTTACAGATTTAAAACGATTCAGTCAATAATGGACCGTGTTTATGTAAGCAGTGTTAGGCCCGTCGTAGGTACATATCGGTAATGTTTCGTGTTATTTGCGTATTCACGTACCAACTCATATTCGAAAATACCCGGTACTCACTGAGCCAGACGGCTGCAATAAGAGGCCTACCACCTAGTACCCAGTCCCTTATGGCCAGTAATGTGATTAGCTACAGTGCCCTCCACACCGGCACACAGTGTAGTGTACGTACACTAGTGCTTGGCGGCAGGATATCTGACACTGCGGTGGTACCCACCTAGCCGGACTGTTGCAATAAAAGGCCTACCACCTAGTACCCAGTCCCTTATGGCCAGTAATGTGACTAGCTACAGTGCCCTCCACACCGGCACACAGTGTAGTGTACGTACACTAGTGCTTGGCAGCAGGATATCTGACACTGCGACGGTACCCACCTAGCCGGACTGTTGCAATAAGAGGCCTACCACCTAGTACCCAGTCCGTTATGGCCAGTAATGTGACTAGCTACAGTGCCCTCCACGCCGGCACACAGTGTAGTGTACGTACACTAGTGCTTGGCGGCAGGATATCTGACACTGCGGTGGTACCCACCTAGCCGGACTGTTGCAATAAGAGGCCTACCACCTAGTACCCAGTCCGTTATGGCCAGTAATGTGACTAGCTACAGTGCCCTCCACACCGGCACACAGTGTGGTGTACGTACACTAGTGCTTGGCGGCAGGATATCTGGCACTGCGGTGGTCACCTAGCCGGACTGTTGCAATAAGAGGCCTACCACCTAGTACCCAGTCCCTTATGGCCAGTAATGTGACTAGCTACAGTGCCCTCCACACCGGCACACAGTGTAGTGTACGTACACTAGTGCTTGGCGGCAGGATATCTGACACTGCGGTGGTACCCACCTAGCCGGACTGTTACAATAAGAGGCCTACCACCTAGTACCCAGTCCCTTATGGCCAGTAATGTGACTAGCTACAGTGCCCTCCACACCGGCACACAGTGTAGTGTACGTACACTGGTGCTTGGCGGCAGGATATCTGACACTGCGGTGGTACCCACCTAGCCGGACTGTTGCAATAAGAGGCCTACCACCTAGTACCCAGTCCCTTATGGCCATTAATGTGACTAGCTACAGTGCCCTCCACACCGGCACACAGTGTAGTGTGCGTACACTAGTGCTTGGCGGCAGGATATCTGACACTGCGGTGGTACCCACCTAGCCGGACTGTTGCAATAAGAGGCCTACCACCTAGTACCCAGTCCCTTATGGCCAGTAATGTGACTAGCTACAGTGCCCTCCACACCGGCACACAGTGTAGTGTACGTACACTAGTGCTTGGCGGCGGGATATCTGACACTGCGGTGGTACCCACCTAGCCGGACTGTTGCAATAAGAGGCCTACCACCTAGTACCCAGTCCCTTATGGCCAGTAATGTGACTAGCTACAGTGCCCTCCACACCGGCACACAGTGTAGTGTACGTACACTAGTGCTTGGCGACAGGATATCTGACACTGCGGTGGTACCCACCTAGCCGGACTGTTGCAATAAGAGGCCTACCAACTAGTACCCAGTCCCTTATAGCCAGTAATGTGACTAGCTACTACACCAACGTCGCAACCTATTTTTTGGGACGCTTTTCAAACTTTTTGTTCCTATGTATGCCAAAAAAGTCAATGAATATTTGCTTTGGTTTTTGTTCTATCCCAAATTTCCGTAAGGTTGTAGGTGTGAATTCGTATTTATTTATGTACATTACGCGTTTCCGTGTCTCGAAGGTTTGGGATCCTCAGGCCGGGGTTTCGCTACCCGAAGACATAAGCCTTAAAGATTAGAGACGTAGTCGAAACCTGCTGGGACATTCACCTGTATTCTTAAAAAGGAGTTCTCTCTAGACTTACAGACCTACATACATATCATCGCGCCGAGTCCTTCACGCTAGGCAGAGAGAGTAGAGCGCCAGTTCTCTCTAGACTTACAGACCTACAAACATATCATCACGCCAAGTCCCTCACGCTAGGCAGAGAGAGTAGAGCGCCAGCTCTCTCTGGACTTACAGACCTACATACATATCATCACGCCAAGTCCCTCACGTTAGGCAGAGAGAGTAGAGCGCCAGTTCTCTCTAGACTTACAGACCTACATGCATATTATCGCACCGAGTCCCTCACGCTAGGCAGAGAGAGTAGAGCGCCAGCTCTCTCTGGACTTACAGACCTACATACATATCATCGCACCGAGTCCCTCACGCTAGGCAGAGAGAGTAGAGCGCCAGCTCTCTCTGGTCTTACAGACCTACATACTTATCATCGCACCGAGTCCCTCACGCTAGGCAGAGAGAGTAGAGCGCCAGTTCTCTCTAGACTTACAGACCTACATACATATCATCACGCCGAGTCCGTCACGCTAGGCAGAGAGAGCAGAGCGCCAGTTCTCTCTAGACTTACAGACCTACATACATATTATCGCGCCGAGTCCCTCACGCTAGGCAGAGAGAGTAGAGACTTACAGACCTGTTTCCTTTCGCTATGTCATTAGGCTTATTGTTCATACATGCTTACTGGTTTCGAATATTACTAATAGATTGTAGATGTACAGAACCACATTGGCTTATATCGAATCGCCAGTTTTGTTCCTGATTTTTTTCCCAAATTTTGGGAGACGAATAAATTGGGTCATACTGAGGTCGTTTCGATTGAATTATGTAACATTTTACAGTTAAATTAAGTTTTTTGATACTGTGTTTCGCGACAGAACTGTTGCTATGACCAGTCGGATTAAGTCAGCGCGGGGCCTCTAGTACAGTCTGATCTTTTGAGTTGCATATATAATAATATAATATATCCTCACGCCTTCCCACAAGGGTCCCCGAAGGGGTAGGCAGAGGTGTATAGGTAATACCCACACACCCACTTTCCGCCAGAGGTATATAAATAAATGAAACTAAAAACCTGCGATACGAATAGGTACTGTTGGAGTGCAAACTATTTAGGCGCTTTTGGGTGAGCACATCATGTAGCTCGCGTCATCGTCGCCGCACGCTTTACATATATATATAGCTCATGGGGTTCGAATCCCGCTGAGGGCAGATATTTGTGTGACGAACACGAGTAGTTGTACCTTAGTCTTGGATGTCCTATGTATTTATGTATATATCTAACGGAAAGAGAGGAAGAGGAAGACCAAGATTAACATACATGGGTCAGATCAAAGAAAAAATTTCTCTCATGACGTATAAGGAGGTCAAGGAGGTTGCGCTGGACAGAAGCGAATGGAGGGGACTGCATCAGAGACGCCGACAAGAGCCCAGCTCTTAAATTTGTGATGATGAGTTGTTATGCGAATCTCTTCATTGCGGATTCGATCATTGGAATAAGTAATAATAACAATAATATATCCTCACGCCTTCCCACAAGGGTCCCCGAAGGGGTAGGCAGAGGTGTATAGGTAATACCCACACGCCCACTTTCCGCCAGAGGTATAAGGTGCCAACGTAACAGATGGCGAGTTCATCGCCGTTACTCAAGCACGACTATACATACGCCTTTGAATTTCTTCTCAGACGTATGCAGGTTCCCTCTCGATGTTTTCCTTCACCGTAAAGCTCGTGTGTGACTAATCACTGTACTGTAATAAGTAAGCACTCATTAACATTATCCTGCTTTTTTTTAAATCGGTTCCCTTTTTTAAAGTCCATTCGATTATCGAGCCATGCAAAGAGACTAATACTGACCGGTCGTCGCTCAGAAGCTCTCACGCGAGAATTCTAATTTATTAGCTACTAGTTGTCCCGCCCGGCTTCGCACGGGTGGACATTTATTTTTTATACAAATTGGCATAAAATTATTTTTTCTCTTGCAATTAACTGCCAACCTCCACTAGTTGGGGAGGCACTATAAGAAGAAGAGTAACGGCGATGGACTCGCCATCTGTCACGTTGGCACCTAATATACCTCTGGCGGAAAGTGGGTGTGTGGGTATTACCTATACACCTCTGCCTACCCCTTCGGGGACCCTTGTGGGAAGGCGTGAGGATATATTATTATTATTATTAATGAAAATATCCTATATTAATCGGTGATAATGTAGCATTCAAATGGTGAAAGTATTTTAAAATCGGTCCAGTACTTTTTGAGACAATTTGTTACAAACATACTTACATACAAATCTTTCCTCTTTATAATATTATAGTATAGACTAGTTGCCCCGCCCAGCTTCGCTTGGATGAAAAAATAAAAGCCACGGACCCAGTGGCGCCTCCCATCGGTTCTAATTGTGAATCTAAACATTCTAGAATCCACTTGAAGGCACAGAAAATTTTATTAAAATCGGTGCAGCCGTTTACGACTCTATAATACACGTAATAAAGATAAACTCCATGTACCTTCAGCTAGATTACACAAAACTAGCAACTCATTTGTTGGGCAAGGTATACGCTTTTTTAATAAGCTACCGCAGAAAATAATTGAATTACCTTTTGTAGAGTTTAAAGCTGTCATTAAAAGTAAATCAATACAAAAAGTTTATTATATAACATCAGATTATTTGAATGATGGCCATGCATGGCAATGAATTGCTCCTCTTGTTCAGAGTTTATATGTAAGCTTATCTTTTTCTGCCCCTACGTAAAAGAGAACAAATGTTAAAAGAGAGAACCGGGGAGTTTGTTTCTCCTGGCAGGTATTTTTCTTGGAAACGGTGGTAACTTTAGTTTATATTTAAATATGTGACGTTCAATAAGTGTTCCCTGTGTCCCTTGCGTTGAATAAAATATTTTCATTTTGATTTATAAAAGAAACACAGACAAACATGAATTTTTTATATATATAAATGTCCCGCCAATTCGCTCGGGTGAAATTTGATATCATCGGTAGATATTTTTTACTTTTTTTAATAAAACATATTTTATGTATTACCTTATACGACATGATAGCTTCTTTAGAAACATTTTAGAAGGAAAGGTAGAGGGGAAGAGAGGAAGAGGAAGACCAAGATTAACATACATGGGTCAGATCAAAGAAAAAAATTCTCCCATGACGTATAAGGAGGTCAAGGAGGTTGCGCTGGACAGAAGCGAAATGAGGGGACTGCATCAGAGACGCCGACAAGAGCCCAGCTCTTAAATTTGTGATGATGATTTTATGTATTATGTATCTATATATATCCTCACGCCTTCACACAAGGGTCCCCGAAGGGGTAGGCAGAGGTGCTAATATCTTCACCGACTTTTTAAAAGTTTGTCAGTATGTTGTGGGGCCGGGTGGTTCGAGTTCCCTGCGACACAAAGATCGCAAGTTCGACTACCAATGAGTTTTTCTGAACTTAAGTACAGTGATTAGTCACACGAGAGTTTCTTCTCCTGGCTTCTTCGCTTGGAAACGGTGGTAACTTTAGTCTATTTTAAATATGTGACGTTCATTAAGTGTTCCCGGTGTACCTTGCGTTGAATAAAATATTTTGATTTTGATTTTGAGCTTTACGGTGAAGGAAAACATCGAGAGCAAACCTGCATACGTCTGAGAAGACATTCAAAGGCATATACCTAGTTGTGCTTGAGTAACGGCGATGGACTCGCCATCTGTCTCGTTGGCACCTAATATACCTCTGGCGGAAAGTGGATGTGTGGGTATTACCTATACACCTCTGCCTACCCCTTCGGGGACCCTTGTGGGAAGGCGTGAGGATATATTATATATTATTATTATTTAAAGAAGGATAACTGCCGGTAATAAGGTGAATGGAGCCATGTCGGCGTTGATGGGCAGTAAAAGTCTGAGCAAGAATGCTTTAGTTGCTGTCCACAACGCGATATTGGTACCTACCTTATTGTATGGCAGCGAATCCTGGGTATGTCAGAGGAAATATGAAAATAGCTTAAATGCAGTTAAGATACGAAAAAATGTGTGGAGTAACGATCTCAGATCGAATCCGCAATGAAGAGATTCGCTAATCAACAGGAGTGAATGAGGGTATGATTGTAAAGATGAACAAAGGCAAGCATGTATGAAGAGACTGATGAATATGGACGAAGCGAAAGAGGTATGTAAGTCTAGAGAGAACTGGCGCTCTATACTCTCTGCATACCCCGTTAGGGACTTGGCGTGATGATATGTATGTATAATAATATAAACTAACTTTGTGGATGAAATAAAAAAAACCTCGAGAGAAACTGCGCGACACTGTTAGTATGTATCCATATCTAATCTTATCTTATCTTATCTATAATGCGACTTGAATATTTATCAACTTCATCCCCATACCTTGGAACCACAAAGGTCTCGCACTGCGCGGTTCCAAAGCAGTTTCCTTCCGCGAACGCTCAGGCTGTGGAATGAGCTCCCGTTGAGGTTTTCCCTGGAGAGTGCAGCAGTTCTTCAAGGGTGTGGAAAGATTCCTGCAGGGTCGGCAACGTGCGAGTGATTTTGCGTCCATAGGCGGCGGTAACCATCATTTCACTTTGCCATAAGCTCATGGAAACAAACAAATCCTGCCTCCTTAGAATATTAGTAAGATTAATTAAGCAAACCATATTTATGTTCGTATAACAAGCTTTGACTAAATTAAGCACAATAATAAACTATAAATTATATGAAAACAAACGGTCATTTTGTAGAGTTCATAACAAACAGACAGGATTCGTTTTAAATTTTTGAACTACACTTATATTATAAACTAGCTCTGCCCGCGACTTCGTCCGCGTGGAAAAGTGACTTTGGGCAGCATTTTTGGTTTATTTTGGACATGTTAAGTGAAGTCAGAAGTAAGTCTCAATATATAAAATTAGCGAAAACCACATCTAAATCGGATAAGCCGTTTCGGAGATTAGCGTGCACAAACGCACAGACAAACAGACAAAAGTTCTAACAATCATTGTTTTGGGTGCTGTTTGCGTTGATAAAGGTCCCAATCATATTTTTTCTCATTCATCTTCCATGTACAGACAGCGATCCGTTACATTTTTAATATATGTAGGTATATACGACGTCCGTCTGATCTAGTGGTTAGAGCTCCTGACTGCGAAACTTGAGGTCGCGGGTTCGAATCCCGCTGAGGGCAGATATTTGTGTGATGAACACGAGTATTTGTATTCTTGGATGTCCTATGTATTTAAGTATATATCTATCTATATAAGTAAATATATCGTTGGCTAGTTACCATAACACAAACTTTGCTTACTTTGGGACTAGTTCAATTTGTGTGGAATTGTCCCAGGTATTCATTTATTTATTTATTTATATAGATATAGAATAGATAGAGTTTTTTGTAACCTATGTTACTTGTATACAGGTTACCTGTATATTTTTGAGAAGAGATTTACAAGCGTTTAGTCGTGCTTGAGTAACGGCGATGAACTCGCCATCTGTCACGTTGGAACCTAAAATATATCTCTGGCGGTAAGTGGGTGTGTGAGAACTCCTTCCGGGACCCTTGGGGCATATTTATATATACATCTATATATATAAAAATGTTATGTTGGTTTGTGTACGCTTCAAAAACTCAAAACGTTCTGCACCGATCGAGCTGAAATTTTAGCATGATATATAATCTGCATCAAGGTTTGTTTTCATCTATGTTTTGCATCAGTCGCATATCCACAGCAAAGCGTGGCAGGGTACAGCTAGACAATTTTTTTTTTTTTTGTATTGTCTCTCGTAGCGTGAGTTCCGGGAACTTTTGCTACTTAACCGGTCAATGGCGAGACCTAGGCCTCCAGCCAGGCACTTAAGTATTAAGCAACACAGCTAAGGGCACCCCCTGTGGGGTTCGGACCTCGGCTTAGGGCGTTGCTGGTTCGCGAGCAAGGGAGCTGGGCTGGTCTGGTAGAGGACTCTATATTTATATCCTCCTCGCGCCGCTTTTATTCTCGTTATCCTCACGCCTGTCCCAACTAGTATCGTGGGAGGGTGCCAAGATGGCTGGCAGCATTGTCTGTCATTGTCAGCAGCGTTGTCATTGTAAGCTTCTTATCACCAGATGCCATCAAGCGACATAATAATAATAATAATGGTTGTTCTCATCTAGCTAACGGTGAGTACTTACACAGACACAACCAAGTGGCCAAGATCATACACCAACAACTTGCTTTGAAGTATAACCTTGTGGACTCGGAGGTGCCGTACTACAAGTATTCGCCCGACCCAGTTCTAGAAAATGGTCATGTCACGTTGTACTGGGATCGATCTATCATCACGGACAGGTGTATAACCGCTAATAAGCCGGATATAGTGCTGATAGATCGATTAGAGCGCCGCACAATGATTGTGGATATTACTGTCCCGCATGATGGGAATCTCGTGAAAGCCGAAAAAGACAAACAAATAAAATATTTGGACTTGGCTCACGGGATTGTCAGCATGTGGGATGTGGACTCTGCAATCATTGTGCCGATAGTAATAACGGCCAATGGCCTAATGGCAAAGAGCCTCGACCAACACCTCAAGAGGCTCTCGTTAGACGGTTGGATCAAGTGCCTGATGCAGAAAGCAGTACTGCTCGAAACGGCACGTATTGTGAGGAGGTTTCTTTCCCTGGGACCCTAACCACCGGTACCTTGGACCCTGGTCCCGATACCGGTGGGCCGCTATATTTAATATTTTTAAATATGTTTATAAATGTAATGTAATGTAATATGTATATAAGATGTATTTCAAATAAAGAATAATAATAACAATAATATTCTTTATTGTACACACACACACATATATACAAACAAATAGGATGACAGAAAGACAGAGAATAACGTGTAATAGGCACAACAGGCGGCCTTATCGCAAAAGCGATCTCTTCCAAGCAACCAAGTGAAGAGAGAAAAGAAAAGAAATAGAGAAAAAAATCGACATACTACCTCTTTTAGCAGCAATCGAGCGTCTATCTACCGCTTTGTAACTCTAGCAAAAAATTGCATTATATTTTTTAATACTAATGAAAATAAAAGGCATGTCGGATCGAAAGTTATCCATGTTTTTTTTCTTTAAACGCAATCACTTGCGCTTAAAAAACTACATATTACAAAGAGTTATCGCATGCGGCCTTTGTTTAAAGGTATTTCAAACCGAACCAAACATTGCGTTATACGTGAGAGTAATTTACACACTGAGTAATTTATAGGCATAACTGAACCGGTTACACATGCATTAAATATTATTAAAATATTAGTTTCTTTTACTGCATCCAGATAAAAATCTATTCCTGTGCCAAATTCATTCAATAACGGTCAGTAGTTCATAGGCTACAGTAACCGCGCCCCACCAGGCGTCACCGTGCGAGTGATACCCCTGGTGTTGCGAGCGTCCATAGGCTACAGTAACCGCGCCCCACCAGGCGTCACCGTGCGAGTGATACCCCTGGTGTTGCGAGCGTCCATAGGCTACAGTAACCGCGCCCCACCAGGCGTCACCGTGCGAGTGATACCCCTGGTCTTGCGAGCGTCCATAGGCTACAGTAACCGCGCCCCACCAGGCGGCACCGTGCGAGTGATACCCCTGGTGTTGCGAGCGTCCATAGGCTACAGTAACCGCGCCCCACCAGGCGGCACCGTGCGAGTGATACCTGGTGTTGCGA
>JACCPG010006921.1:0-62797 GCA_016069955.1 Drepana arcuata
AAACAAATAGCTCCAAAGATAAAATTACCATATACTGACTAATGAAAGCTTTTTAAATACTATCAATAAGATGAGCCGTGGTGGTTGAGTGGTTCAAGTAGTTGCCTGCGACACAATGATCGCAAGTTCGAATCCCGACTGAACCAATGAGTTTTGCTGAACTTAAGTAAAGTGATGCACACCACGAGCTTTACGGTTAAGTTGAGTAGCGACGATGGACTCGCCATCTGTCACTATGGCACCTACAATATATAGGTATATAATATCTGGTGTGTGGGTACTACCTATACACCTCTGCCTACCCC
The DNA here is from genome assembly GCA_016069955.1 of Drepana arcuata. Lineage (NCBI taxonomy): Eukaryota > Metazoa > Arthropoda > Insecta > Lepidoptera > Drepanidae > Drepana > Drepana arcuata. The sequence goes on from JACCPG010006921.1 coordinate 306, forward strand.
TTTGGGGACCCTTCGATAAGACGCCTGCAACACATAGTTTGCAATTGCGAATCCCGACTGTACTAATGCATTTTAATTTAGTATGAAAGTTTATAAGGTGGAGAGCATTGGCGCTCTAATCCCTGTGTCTACCCTGCAAGGGACTCAGCGTGCTGATATGTATCTCTCTTTAGGATCGGCTTGAGATGACGAGATGGTATAACAGCCTCCCTCACTGCTCCTACCTTCTAGTTTTACAATATTTTCTTACGATGAAATTAACACAATACGCTTATAAAACACAGATATTAGTGTATTGCCAATGTATATCCCCCGATGTCCGCAAAATTTACGACGCAAGACTGTAGTTACGAGCGGAATTTTACGATTTTTTTATATATTGTAACCCCCAGTTGGAATAATAATGACAGTTATCAGTGCGTGCGATACAGTTGGGGGCGGGAAGTGTCGTATTCAATACATTTATCGAGTATTCGTATTATTTTATCAATGCCTCACGCCTTCCCACAAGGGTCCTCGAAGGTAGGCAGAGTATAGGTAATACCAACACACCCACTTTCCACCAGAGATATATTTTAGGTGCCAACGTGACAGATGGCGAGTCCATCACCGTTACTCAAGCACAGATTTTACATACGCCTTTGAATTGCTTCTCAGACGTATACAGGTTTCCTCTCGATGTTTTCCTTCACCTTAAAGCTCGTGGTGTGACTGATCAGTGTATTTAAGTGAAAAAAAAACTTATTGGTACAGTCGGGGTTCGAAATTGCAATCTTAGTGTTGCTGGCAACTGCTCGAACCACTCGACCACCTCGGATCTTACCTATATACTACAAAATAATGGTAGGAAATAAAAATCTACTCTCAAGATTTTATGCCTCAAATTGGGGAACCCCGAAATATCTTATCATTGTACTATAGCTGGCATACGTCAGCTGTTTATTTTTATTATCATATTATTTAGCACTAAAAGTGTTGTTAAACTTTGCAAAATATACTCTGTGGATGTTGGTTTTTACGACTGGTCACACATTTTATACATATTTTTACTAGCAGTTATTGCTAGTAAAAATATGATCTTGTTTTACTTCAAAGGTCAACATACGGCCCACTTGGCGGTAAGCGGTTACCGCAGCGTATGAATATCACAGATGGCGAGTCCATCGCCCTAACTCAAGCACGACTATACTTACGCCTTTGAATTGCTTCTCAGACGTATGCAGGTTTCCTCTCGATGTTTTCCTTCACCGTAAAGCCTTAAGGGGGGAGGATTGTTACATTGTGTTGGAAGCAGAGGGATTAAACCTTATGCTGCCAACAGAGTGGCAACGCGCAAGTGATACTTCGGTATCGTGAATGTAAATATGCTACGGTAACCGTTTCCCATCAGATGGGCCGTTTGCTTTTTTGCCACGCTAGTTTAAAAAAAAAAAGCTCATGGTGTGAATAATCCCTGCACTGAACTTCAGAAAAACTCATTGGTAGAGTCGGGTCTCGAAAATGAACCACTCGGCCACCACTGCTTCCTTAAAAAAATCTTCCTTAAAACAAACGAACGTAGGGGGACTTAATAAAAAAATATCATGATATCTGTAATCAATGGTCAATAGATGCTGTGGGCATCATATTGCTTATGCTAGGTACTTCAACGATCTATTCAGAATTCCTTGAATAAGCCTTGATCATCAATAAATGTACTTCCCAGCCATCATCCACAATGTTTTATTCATGATTATATAAATAATATTGGATATGTCTCCATTCGTGCCATTCCCAGTCACGATAGGGAATGCAAGCAATACGTGTGCAGAAAGAACTGGGTTAATGGTCCATTGAGTATTGTGGTCTTACTCGAATTAATATATAATGTTTATTGTTGTTCAATGTTATACGAGGTATTGAGAATTTAATATTGCATGTGTTTATAACGGAATATCAGAGAGGCAGAGCGTTACCTATGAGCCTTGCGAACGTAGTGATTTGAAGAGTGGTGCTCGATTGGATCAAATAGTTGCCCGCAAAGATTGCAAGTTTGAATCCTTAACGTACCAAGAGCTTTCCTGACCTTGATTACAGTGATTAGTCACACCACGAGCTTTGCGGTGAAGGAAGATATCGAGAATAAACGTGCATACGTTTGAGAAGAAATTCAAAGGCGTGCTTGAGTAACGGCGATAGACTCGCCATCTGTCACGTTGGCACCTAAAATATATCTCTGGCGGAAAGTGTATGGGTACTACTTATACACCTCTGCCTACCCCTTCGGGGACCCTTGTGGAAAAGCGTGAGGGTATATTTAAGTAGTGATTTGTACAGTGCAAAAACCCAGAATCAAATGCCCAGAAAAAAAATTAGCTCGCTAGCGGTCACGTGACATATCATATCTGCCTACACTTACAGGGTGCCCTGTAGAATGCCTATTAGATGCCATTGATTGCCCAAAACTTGTCTCGTTGCGATTTTTGTTGCATTATGGTTATGGCTCGATTTCTCCGCGCTCTTGTAAAAAAAAGGTATCTTACTGGAAATCAAGACGTAGGTCAAAGGCAGTGCTGTGCAAATAAGCCGCCTACTCAGCTGGCGCACAAACGTGTGCATTTAAAGTAAACCTTTAGTATATATATTATGAGACAAGGATTACAAGGTTCTTAAACAGAACATAATGCTTCATAAAATAAGTAAACAGCTTAACATCGTAAGCGTAAATGGCTACGTAAATCCGTGCTACGAATACTACGAACGTCTACGAATCCGTAGACAGTAAACAGCCTTAGATATAATCCGATTTCGTGCTACGGCGAATCAGTATTTTATTACTCATTTTTAGTAAAAACAACCTTCGTAGCGGCTCTACGCGCGCTACGGAGGACTACGAAAATATTTGCCGGGCATTATTTCGTAGCGTAGTGGGGGCGATGTCCTTCCAATGTTTTTTTAATTACGCTATTAGGACGAGGACGTATCCTGTGGGATGCTGGAGTCTTGCTACAAAAAGGGTGACTCAATTACAAATGGTTCATTCTTTAAATATACATTAACGTGAATAATGATTTGTCAAAATATCTGACTCCATAGCTATGAGAGTATGGTGCTCAGTTAGGTAAAAACTTGCGGTGCAGCAGCCACAAATTAACTGCATATTCCATACTGTTTAATTGTTAAATTTTATTCAAATGATTTTCGAGGATGTTCGAGGATAAAAATCTATAAAAAGCCGTGATGGCCGAGTGGTTCGAGTAGTTGCCTGCAACACAAAGATTGATAGTTTGAATACCGTACAGTGATCAGTCACATAACGAGTTTTACCGTGAATGAAAACATCGAGAGGAAACCTCCGAGACCTTTGAGAAATAATTAAATGGCGTATGAAGTTGTGCTTGAGTAACGGCGATGGACTCGCCACCTATCACGTTGGCACCTAAATTATATCTCTGGTTGGTAACAATAAACTGTTTTAGTAAATAATTAATTTAAGCTAGCTTTATAAAAAAATTGTAACATGAGAACCTCTTTTCCTTGAAGTTGGCTAAGACCAGTGATTTACACTACACTACGCCTGTCTTACTAAATGCAACCACAGATAAATTCAATGGCGAAAAATAGGAATTTAAACTGTCACATAATTTATTGTGAAAAATCGCACCCTCACACTGCACTTAGCCGAAGTATTATAAATGTTAGCGCACCCACATGGTACCTAAAGTAAATGTCAATTTGACAAAAAATTGCCAATCGTAAGTAAGTTTTTTTACTATTACTTAGTCTTGACGTGTATTAGTCCTTCAGGGGAATATATTTTAATATCTAAATTCTTTATATATTGTATGTACAATAATTTGTGTAACGTATTGCATTGAAACCTTCTTAGTTCTTTAATTTTCAGAATCAATATTACAATTCAAGTTTTCTGAACATTTAAAAACTTTCATTTGAAATGAAATCGTAAAACAAAGAGTCGTGACAGCTAAGTGATTCAAGAAGTTTCCTGCAAAGTGAAAGTTGCAAGTTCGAACCTTGATTGTACCAATGAGTTAAGAATTACACGACGAAACCTGCTTTCGATTGAGAGGAAATTCAAAGACGTATGTATATTGCTTATGAAACTGTCGTATTATTCAACTCGCTATCCATCACGTTGGTTCTTAATTATATCAACAATAAGACTGGATGATGTTTTACACATCTGCCTACCCATTCGGGAAAGACCATTTTGATAAGAATTGAAGAATATTCATACATACATACATATCATCACGCCAAGTCCCTAATAGAGCGCCAGTTCTCTCTAGACTTACATACCTCTTTCGCTTCGTCCGCATTAATCAGTCTCTTCATACATGCTCGTCGGTTTCGAGTACTCTTAACGTTCCCGTCCTTGAGAGTCAGATCGATTTGATCCAGGTAGTTGGAACGTGGCCTTCCTCTGCCTCTTCTTGCACACACTTTTGCTTGTTTCGTCAATCTTTCTTCACTCATCCTTTCTATGTGTCCAAACCAACGTAACAAGCCTTTCTTCATCTTTACAATCACATCCTCGTTCACGCCAGTTGCTTTGCGAATCTCTTCATTGTGGATTCGATCTAATATCGTTATGAAAAATATTCAATAAGATGATAAACTCAAACAGGATAATATAACTTAAAATATCTCCCAGTAAGTTATATAATAAAATGCACATATTTTAATAGTTGAATAGGAATATTTATTTACCTATAAAATCTGCACCCTGAACAAAATCCCAAGTTCGCTAAGATGACTCAAAGTGATAGGAATCGTACGTTTTACGAGCGAACGTAACGCTGTCGTTACTAGAAACTTTGGCTACCATAACTGTGGTGCGACATACCTCCTTCGTGACACTTGCTAGACACTACTCATTGTTTCAACTAAATCCTACTAATTTACTGAACGCTAAAATGTGTGCGGATGTATGGACGTTTATTGCGCAATCATTCCAGAACGGAGGATCAAACTTGGCGCAGAAATTGTTAATTTGCCGGATTAACTCACTGCCGGTGTAATAACAGAGAAATTAAGAAATTATGTTTTTACGCGTGTGAAACCGTAGGAATAACTAGAGATATTTATTTATTTCCATAATAGAAAGGTGTGACATCTTACTACTACTTATACTAATAGAAACATACTTTCATACTGTCTTCTCACGTATAGGTAGGTATACTAAGTTGCTATACATTTATTAATACATATTCTCCCAACATATTCTCGATCCCAATCGAGTAATATATATACATTATTATATCTATATGACTACTGACGAGTGTCTCGGAAGGGGTAGGTGTATCGTAAAACACCTTTTCGCCGTAGATATGCCCAACGTGACAGATGGCGAGTCCATCGCCATGTCTCCAGCACGACAATATACACGTCTTTGAATATCTTCTCAACGTCTGCTCGATGTTTTCCTTCACTGTAAAGCTCGTGGTGTGAGTAATCACTGTACGTAAGTTCTTAAGAAACTCATTGGTATAGACGAGATTCGAACATGCAGTCGTTGCGTTGCAGGCGCCGTAAACGCTCCGAAATTATTATACAGAAAAAAAAAACAATAGTCTTAGAATATATGTTTACATGCACGAAATGCGCGTGTACACTTTATAAATCTATCGGGGGAACTAGAACCAGTGTTGCACAAAAATATCCAATTTGTATGGCAATTAATATCACCAAATATACAACTGGAATTTAAAATTCCAGTTGGAATGGTCTCCATATAACATAATATATAGGCGGGTTGTATAGAGGGATCCTTGCCAAAGAGTAAGGGGGACACCCCACACCACGGCCAAGCCTAAGACGCGTGCAGGGTTGACACCACGAAGAACAGAAAAGTTTTATGGTTCGCGTCGTTATTATTGCAGCTAAGTTGATTTGGTAAACCGATATTCTCACATATACTATTGCCTGCGTACCCCTTCGGGGACCCTTGTGGCAAGGCGTGAGGATATATTATTATTTTTTACTATTGGAATGAGATATTGCATGATAAAACACTGAAATTAAAGACTATTTTGTACGAAATAATTTAATTTGCAACCGGCGTACAATTTTATTTACTGTTTTTTTTTACCAACAACTATCAATAATATCTAATATTTCCTATAATACTTGTACCCTATGTTACTTGCAAAAGATGTAGCTTTCTAATGGTGAAAGATTTTTTTCAGTTTTCAGGTCTTGTAGTTTCTCAGTTAGCTTGTAACAATTTTTATTTAGATTTTAGATCAATTGTGAGTTTTATGTATTATTCAAAAGTACAATATTGTGATGAATATATACATCAAGTGCAATTTATGTTTGAATTTTATTATATTTAATGGGAATTTTTAACAATTTTGTAATTAGAATTTATATATATAAGAGTACTCGAAACCGACGAGCATTTATGAAGAGACTGATGACGATGTGGACGAAGCGAAATAGGTATGTAAGTCTAGAGAGAACTGGCGCTCTATACTCTCTGCCTACCTTGACTTGGCGTGATGATATATATATATATATATATATAAGTTTTTAAATGTACACAAAAAAGACAATTCTTAGAAAAAGATTGTCGTCTTCGAGATGGCAGCCCTACTGGGTAGTTTATACAGCAGTGCAATTGAGTTGCATTATTGCGCGTTTAATAGCCGGCTGTATATCTTGCATGTGACAATGTCGTTTCAGCTCAAAGCAATGCGATAGAACCTTAACTGTACTAGCTGAATTACAAGATTACATATGTTGTTACTGCCAGTTTGTCGGTTTATCAGCGAATAAACTCCAAGACTCTATTCGGGGTAATGGCTGATACGTGATGGAAATTGTGCATCTTAGAGATCAACAGTAAAATATTTTAGTAAAAGTAATAAGATGTACATTCATATCTTCACGCCTTCCCACAAGGGTCCCCGAAGGGGTGGACAGTGTGTAGGTAGTCCTCACACACCCACTTTCCGCCAGAGATATAGTTTAGGTGCTAACGTGATAGATGGCGATTCCATCGCCGTTATTCAAACACGGCTATACTAAGAATTTTCTATTTTAGAATTTTCCCTCACCAGTCCAGTCCAGCTCCCTTGCTCGCGATCCAGCTACGCCCTAAGCCGAGGTTCGTACCCCATAGGGGGTGCCCTTAGCTGTGTTGCTTAGAAATAAAGTGCCTGGCTGGAGGCCTAGGTCTCGCCATTGACCGGTTAAGTAGCAAAAGTTCCCGGACCTCACGCTACGAGAGACATTAAAAAAAATATATATATTTAGAATTTTCTTCTCAAACATATGTTTTCCTTCAATCTCGTGGTGTGACTAATTACTGTACTTAATTACGAAGCGTACGACAGGCGTCGTTCTTATCTCTTTTATACCTGTGGATAATTGAGGTCAGTTATGTGTGTCGCAGTCGTTCAAAGTATTATTACTATCACTAGGATAAGTTCCTTAATATGATTCTTTTAATGTTAGTCACCGCCGAAACAGGTCACTGCCATGTGGAGGGTTTGCCAGAGTGGCCATGTGAATAATTCAGCAGAAGATTCCGCAAAGCCCTCCCTAAAATTAATCTATGCTACTATTATATATGTTAAAGGTAGTATCAAATATACAAACTTGTGTACTCTGTTAGATGTACCTGTTTTGATAAAATGTTGCGATAACATTTTACACACGGATAATTTAATAACTGAACATTTAATTCCGGAACCATGGTCTGTTTTATAATTTTTCGTCAGACTTAATCCTTATGTCAGCGCGGACGAAGGCGCGATTATCAAATATAGAAAAAGGACACAAAATGATATTGGTCAATTCCAAAATAGTGTTTGCAAACTCTTCAGAGCTACGAGTATGTAAAGTTACACAGGAAAACTGTGGGGCCAAACTTTTTGTGCGACGGTCGCAACACTCCAAGGAAATGGGAGTATTCGTTTTTTAACTTTCAGAAGTGACCCAGATACTATCGCCCAAGGATTTTTATTAAATTTAGTTGTGCACTCTGCACAATGTAGTGTATTCTTCACAATAACGGAATAATGGACTGGTTCTTGAGTTCCTTACTTATGAAAATTTATTATGGATTGAGTTTTGGAATAAGGCATTTACCCATATCGTGTAACGATACAGCGATGTTTAAAATTAACCTCTACCTTCTTGACAACAAGGTTCACGATGACTTTCATTTTATATTTTCCTACAATTGCCTTGAACATGTCGCATGTACTTATTCAAAATCTAAGGGAATGTTCCACAACCAAGTGCCTTAGATAGCTATAATTATTAAAAAGTTGGTAACCAAAAAGGCACTCTTAAATTCTTAAGCATTAAGTAAACAAAAGAAGTGCTAAAACTACAGAACGATCCGTTAACTTCGGAGATAAGGTCAAGAGTTAGGAAAGAACTTCGAATGAAGATTTTTAAATGCAAATTTGAGTTCAATATGATTATTGGAGTTCCTCCACTTTCCTGACCTGAAGTTTATGAAACCAATGCTTTATATCTAAGCAAAAATAGACGTTATATAATAGACTTAGAAGGTAGCGAAAGACTGCGACACACTTTACACCGTCACATTTGCTCTAAGTGATAATCGTTGGTCGCTTTTCACTAAACTTTTGCTGATTTCTACGTGCACTTTAGGGAAAGCTTGTTGAAGGCTTAGACAAGATACAATTCAAGATACTTTATTTAGCACGTTCACGAAACAGCGCCACGTTCACGTTGACACCATTTTTTTTAAACCACTTGTGTGGGAAACAAGCATTGGCCCGCCTGTTACCGCCGCCTATGGACGCTTGCAACACCAGGGGTATCGCTTGCCGAACCTAAATATAGTATATCCGGCGAAAAGTGTATATGTGTTTCTTGTGGGAAGAAGTGAAAAAATATACAAAAATATTACACGTTATTAAATTACAAATTTATTGTATATAAGGTTGTCAAGTTTATCGAATATACAACGATGAGCCAATTTGTGTAAAAGAATCGCCAAAGTAAACCAACCCCAATAAAGCAATTGTCTCAAAGTCGTCCATTATCCGATGGAATGTGTCTGCCAACGAAATAAACGCAAAGTCGCTGCGGTGACATTTGTTTGACACTGCTTGTTTATTGTTTATCCAGAGAGTTATAGTTCTTTTTTTGACTATCTCACGACGTGCAAATAACCATTAAGCCTGGACGATAGCATCACTAGAGCATGAAGCATCTGTCTGCGTTGCTATGGAAGGAATAACATGCAGACTATTCCGAATATAAAAGTTCCTATCTTGGAATAATTCCACATAAATTGCTCTAGTCCCAGTCGAAATACAGCTTGTCCTATGGGAACTAGTCGACGAGATCGATACTTTGATAGGATAATAATAATATATCCTCACGCCTTTCATTAAGGGTCCTCGAAGGGGTAGGCAGAGAAGTACAGGTAGTTCCCACCTACGTACCCACTTTCCGCCAGAGATATATTTTAGTTGCCAACATGGTAGAAGGCGAGACATTTTTGACTCGACTTGACTTTACATTTACCTCATATTAAAACAAACAGTCCCCGATTGTCCTAGGCACCAATATTATAGGCTAATATCTTTGAAACAGCCATTTATCTGATACTCCAAATCTTCTGAATGAGTTCAAGAACCAAAAGTAAATCCGGATCACATTTCGTGAAACAGCAATGAAATTGACAACAATTTGTCTAACAAGTTCGGGGTGGAACGGCTTACAAGTCTACACCCCGGATTACTGTACCGCCCTACCGACCACCCCTTTAAGTCGAGACTAATTGGTTTGGAGTATTCATTGCATTGCTTCAACTATATAATTGTAAGTGCAACATGAGTCATAATGTATCCTATGTTCTGGTTTATTTCATATAAAATCACGTCGTTTTCGAATAAATACACGGTTAGGCAGAGGACGTGACAGCTAATTGACCTCACTTCTTTTGAGTACGTTCCCATCTTTGGCTGTTCGATCAAGCTCATTTAGTTGGAATATGGTCTTCTTTTTCTCTTTTTCTCTTTCATCATTAAAAATTATAAAGACTCACGGACTTGACTATTTATATAAGCATTAACATTCTTAAAGAATTTCAGCAAGTGTTCCTTCCTGTGGAAAATCAATGTCCGTAATAGTCCGTAGCCAAATAACACTATTTATTGTGTTGTGTTCCTACGTGGTGAATAAGGTTTCCAGTAATGAGCTCCTTGGGGAGGGGGGAGGATTGTTACAATGTGTTGGAAGCAGAGGGATTAAACCTTATGCTGTCAACACACTATAATACTCCGAACACAGAGTGGCAAACGTAAGTGATACTTCGGTATCGTGAGCGTAAATAGGCTACGGTAACCGTTTCCCATCAGGTGGGCCGTATGCTTGTTTGCCACTCTTGTTGTATAAAAAAAAATGTCCAAATAAATTATTTCCTTGAATTTCTTCACAAATATATTCAGGTTTCCGCTGAATGTTTTCCTTCATCGTGAGTAATGTTCCTCATGTTTGCTGCACTCATCAGTTGTCAACCCTCCAGCGTGGAAGTTTCTAAGAGGGCAAGTCAAAAAATAGTTAGAAGTCACTCGCTGTCTTCGCACAATGACAGATGAATGCCAACTGTGCCAACCAACGGTCGCCTTATTAAGATTTGTTATTTTTTATCACAGGATTAGGTTTTGAGATGCCTTGTTCTTCTAAAGATTTTCTCTAGAAAAATCGTTTAAGTACACAGATTGGCTGCCAAATGGAACTTTGTCTTGAATCAACGATAAGTTTTTCTATTTCGTGTTTTAATATACATATTTAGCTCATTTTATAAAGCTTCCTTGGGTTTTATAAGTCCCTGGTAGTCATTATATTTCGGCTTTAGTAATTGGTTCACTATAAAGAAAATTAGCCGTGGTGGCCGAGTGGTTCGAGCAGTTGCCTGCGACGCAAAGGTCGCAAGTTCGAATCCCGACTGTACCAATGAGTTTTTCTGAACTTAAGTACAGTGATTTGTCACACCACGAGCTTAACGGTGAAGGAAAACATCAAGAGGAAACCTACATACGTCTGAGAAGAAATTCAAAGGCGTATGTATAGTCGTGCCTGAGTAACGGCGATGGACTCGTCATCTGTCACGTTGGCACCTAATATACCTCTGGCGGAAAGTGGGTGTGTGGGTATTACTTAAACACCTCTGCCTACCCCTTCGGCGACCCTTGTGGGAAGGCGTGAGGATATATTATTATTATTATTTATAAAGAAAATTCATTTCAAATACCATCTAAACCTTATTAGTTTTATTTATTATTATTATTATCTAGCTAAAGTAAGTAGTATGTATGTACTTACGCTGCATCATTTGACAAATTTTGAATTTTAAATTTCCGAAGTCGGTTAAGCAGGTCATATGCAAAACCATTTACGCAGTTCACATTAAGTTAAGTTCATAAACTCGCGAGTTAATGGAAGACTTTCCTTAAAGCGATTCCTCAGAAGTTTACCGACATGGGGGATCCGGACAAAAAGCGGCCATTTGCATGGAATATCAAATTACGAGATGAACTTTCGAAGAAAAAGGTAACTTAACGAAACCTTTATTTTCAACGTGAGTTTGTGAACTTTTTCAAAGTCAAACAAGCGCCGCCATTAATCCCCTAGCGATTTATCTATTGGAGGGAAATTTATTTGTATAGTTCACTTGACAATAAAGCAATTTAGGGAATTTGTTTAAGTTTTCAAATTGATTTATATTCGACAATGAGGGGGGCGTTATAGCTGGAGGTTGACGAGACAAAACTAATGAATATTTAGCTTTTATAAAGCTTAAATTGTTGTGCATAAATCCTGAGAATAGATCAAAATAAGTTTACTACTATTTAAGCTAAGTCGTCGAGTCGAGTTAAAATTACAAGAAACTGAAAGGAAGTTAACAGATTGCCACGAATGTCTAGCTTTATAGTGAAGCAAAATAGGCGTGAGGAAACCTATACGTTTGAAAAGAACTTCAAAGGACTCGCCATCTGTCACGTTGGCACCTAAAATATATATCGGGCGGAAAGTGGGTGTGTGGCTATCTAAACACCTCTGCCTATCCCTTGGGGGACCCTTGTGAGAACGCATGAGGATCCATTATTATCCAAACGCGCGGACTTGACTTGCCAATGCTGAGATGTTAATACCACCTCAGCAAGAGCACAGAATCAAACTCTATAGAGTTACCCGCCCCAAACCAACTGGATCAACAAACACCCCTTAAACAACTAATATAACAATCAGCTATGTTCAGAATGTCTAGACTTCTAGACGAACAGTAACATTTCATTTGATATGTTATGTGGGTAGTTTGTATAGTTCACTTAAATATCGTCGGCAGATGTTTTTCTATGAGCTTGGTGAGAAATCACAAGAACCGGATTATAACCTATATATATATATCCTCACGCCTTCTCACAAGGGTAGGCAGCGGTTTATGGGTAATACCCATACACCCACTTTCCGCCTGATATATATTTTAGGTGCCAACGTGGTAGATGGCGAGTCCATCGCCGTTACTCAAGCACGACTATACATACGCCTTTGAATTTATTCTCAGGCGTATGCAGGTTTCCTCTCGATGTTTTCCTTCACCGTAAAGCTCGTGGTGTGACTAATCACTGTACTTAAGTTCAGAAAAACACATTGCTACAGTCGGTATTCGAACTTGCAAACTTTGTGTCGCAGGCAACTACTCGAACCACTCGGCCAACACGGCTTCAATTTTTTTTAGATGATGGAAAATAGCTTGCATTTCCAAGGGTTTAATTATTGGTAAAGGAAAATCCCACTTATAATAAATGCGAAGTTCGTGACGTTTGTTCCTCTTTCAAGCAAAAATTACTACTTACAAACTGAACGAAATTTGATGGAATTAGGCACAGAGGTGGACTCCTAGGATATTATTTAATTTTAAAAACTACCTTACCTACTTTATTCGGAAACAGCTAGTAATCTATAACCCTATGAACACGACGTGCTCTATCTAAGGATACTGCGATGTATTAGAAGTTATATCAGTGTGATTACTCACTTTAACACGATCAATTTAAAAGATAATTGAAGAAAAATAATGTTACACTGTGGAATTACAGTACAGACCGACGGCTACATAAAAGGGGACTCATAAGATTATGCCTGACGAGATCGGATGCCGGGTCAATGAAGGCTGATAGAAATTACGGATACATTGGCGATCTTACTTATACAGAAACACTGTCCCAGCAGTGAATAATAAGTTGTAAGGACAATAATCAAGAGCAATGCTATCAATCCGAGCAGTTATTCTGTCATATTATTCGATGTGATATATATATATATATATATATATATATATCACATCTCTATATCGTTATATCTATATCGCTATATATATATATATATATATATATATATATATATATATATGCAATGAAACGAGGACCATGAGCTTGGACTTCAAAATCAGTGGACCTGCAAACCTGACACTCTATTATCTATACATACATACATACTCTATTATATATACCCTTTGTTAATTGTTTTGGTTGAGTAATACTAGAGAGTTTTAAGCATATTTACGCTCATACGCTGGAATATGTCAATGTATTTTTTTCTAATACCACATGGGTGGCAAACAAGCCTGCGGTCCGCCTGATGGTATGCGGTTACCACCGCCTATAGATGCTTGCAACACAAGGGGTAACCCTCGAGCGTTGCCGACCCTAAGTCTAATGAGAATTCCAATAGTTTTTCCCACCGCTTAGACTGTACGAGCCAACGACGTTGAGACCAATGCAAACGCTAAGTATGGATGTAGATATCTATCTCCCACACGCCCACAAGGGTCTTCTAAGGGGTATGCAAAGATGTGTAGTAACACACCCTTTTTTCGGCGGAGACATCTTTAAGTTGCAATTTGAAAGATGGTGAGTCTATCGCTATTTCTCAATTATGACTATTAGTCTTTGAATATCTTCTCAAACTTTTACAGGTTTCCTATTTCTTCATTTACTGATGTTTACAAACAACTCATTGGTATAATCCCGGTTAAAAGTTGCAATTATTGCATCGCTGGTGACTCTAATCAGTCGGCCACCGGAAATGAAATAGTCCTGTGAACAGTCTCCGGAGTCGTATTCAAGTGTCAACGTGACAGATGAAACTGAATTCAATTTAGGGTCTGATAAGGCACCGTTTACTACAGATTTAATGTGAGTTATATAGGACGATGGCATTGGGGAAGGTAAATAAATAACATTTTGCGTTTGGACCATAGTCCGCAGTGGTCCACCGCCGTGATCTCGTAGATTGTTACGACTACCGCCAATTAATATAGCGACAACATCAAATTACCAGAAATGTGAGTAAAAAGTACTAAACGCTACATATAAATAAACACAGAGCGTTATCCTTACACAAATAACGATAAAACTAGTGCAAATGGTAACGATATAAAAATGACATCTTGTCGTAATCCGGAACACTTTTCGTCATTTTTGCGTAAATCAAGTATGTTTATAATATTGTGAATTGCAACATAACTCCCGAGGGGGCCGGGAGCCTAATATAGAGAATAATTTACATGAAAGAGGGGAGATAGGGGAAGGGCCAACGCAGCTAAAAGTACATTCGCTAATTGAGAGGCTCCTGATGAATTTGTTTTTCATTATCTAAAAGTTTTGTCTATTCCGCAAGTGTTGCAGTATCCAATTTGTTTAGATACTTAATGGGGACCTTTTGGTAGATAGTGCAAAAGGGCGGAAATTTAATGGTTAATGGTAAATGGCTTTAAATCAAATTATTACTATTAGCAAAAGTAACTAATTGTTGTCGAATATATTTGATAACTAATATTGCAATTAATTGTACTTCAACGCCTATAAAGAAAATGGATATATACCATAGACGCCAGCAAAACGTAAAAACTTAATTTATGATTTCATAAAAATCAACGTAACGTAATAAAACTGCATTAGGCTCTGTCCAGTCGGAAAAATTCCAGACAGATCGAACATTCGAGAAATCCCCTGCGATTTCCTAGTAAAGCCCATGTGATGATCACGTGTCGAATTGTCGATATGACAACAAGCTAGACAGCCTCGTACACTTTATAGGCGGGTGTCTGCGAGAGGAGGTCATCCCGGCATCCGGGGAGCCGCACGCAAAGTATACGCGGGCGTCGCGCCCGGCATCGATCGCCATGTGCCCGGCCCGCAGCCCCCCGCCACACCCCCGACCCCCCGGGGGCTCGGCAGGACCCCCCGACCCCCCAGACAAGAGCCCCCGCACGCACAGACGCATACAGACCCATGGACTGTTCTAATGTGTAGGCCAAATGACCCCACTCGATTATGTTGTCATGTCATGCGGAAAAGACCCGAATTCGATTCGATTATTTTTGTCTCATTCATTTTAGGAACACGTGCCTTTTATTAATTACTCAATTAGATTGCAAATATATTATTTTTTAATCATTCAATAAATTTTATTGTTGAAATACAATATATCAAAACTGTGGTATATAAACGTCTAAAACAGTTGTTCCAGTTGGTAATTGATACTGTTGCGGGGTGTACAGGTTTTCCATTAGTGGAAGCGTGCGTTCCGACCCCTCGAGGGGGGGTTAATTGAGTTCAGAGCCACGTGGAAGCAATTATTTACCTCCAGGTAGCCCACGTGGGTTGCTTTTCACGACCACATTACAAATCAACATTAATAACCTCAAATTGTCACACAGTAGGTACACTTACAATCGACTAACTACACAATACATATCTACGCTACAGTACGTATAGAGCTACTAGCGAAGCATTGCAGAGGAGCTAACTAAAAATGAAGAAATAAGATAGTGAATTTACAGACATTCGGGTTTAATGTTCCCACTCGGAGCGGCGAGATCTATTCTCTACTCTACTGCCGAGCAATAAGGTCTAAATTTTATAGCAACCAACTGCGCTACAGAAATACACATACTCATATCGAAAAGGCTGTGGTTTTCAGGTTTTACTCTATGGGGTTTCGGGTGATTGCAATATTAAAATGCAGTTTTAAAATGTGTTATTTATTAAATACAAAAAGTCGCAAGTGAATGACAAATGCTTAAAGAACACCGCAAATCACATGCGGTCAATACAGATGACATAATTTTGACGACATACAAATGTCAGTAAGTACACTGAACTACCCAATAAGCATCTACACACTACAAGATATGACTACTGTTTATGTGTATGAGTGCTACAGAAGCATAGGCTGGTTGTATATAGAAGGAATGTAGCATCGAGCTGGTCCAACGCCGACACCCTGAATGTAGGGCACGTGACCACTAGATAATACACACGCGGTCGCTAAATTTCAACTCACATTAGCCACAAACGGGAACAGTCCGAGGACTCTTATAACTAGTTGGTAAAAAATATATCAGTTAATGAACTAAACAAATATCACAGTCAACAGCTACTGGCCGGTCTTCTTGTGTATGCTAATCGCGAATTCAGATTCCGCGGAGTATTCATTTGGTTGTTTCTAGTGCGCCATCACACATGCGTTCGGTGCGGCGGGCCCGGCTCGACTGAGGCGCCGCACGACCTCCGCCCCCCCACCCCTCGCGCCGTCGCCCGCCCCCCCAGCTGCATCCTTCAAACGCTCCCTGATAATCGAGAGAAAATACTACGCACAGTTGCAATTGGAACGCCGCATAGTACTTTTTTTGGCTATGAGTCAGGCGGTAATTGCATCAGTACTTATTGGCCAGCAACATGACTCTGCAACCGAGACTGTACCTCCACAATTATACTGAACAATGAACATACAGATTAAAATAATTTATGTCATTAACATAATTCAAATGAGTTCGATTGTAAGACATCCGTTCAAGTGATTTTGTCTCACAATGTTTTGCACCATCCCTTTTCGCGTGGATGTTAACCGGCGGCTCTATCGCCTCGTATTTTAGAAGCCTATAGACCATGAATATAGATGTTTCATTTCGTCAGGCGGGCACGTTTACTTCTTAAATTATGACCAGTAGAGACGACGAACTCGTGTTTGTTCCGCTATAACGTCTCAGCAATCGTATACTTAAGAAATGAAGCAGACGGCTTCACAAAAAAAAAACACCCTACAATGATACCTATTAATCGTATGAGCTATGCGAACATGTCAAAGTATGACATATTTTCAGCGAAGAATTTTATTTTTCGCGCATTGAAATATATTTATGTAGATTAGTCTCGTCTGGAGTATTGAAGTCGTGTCCAAGTCATCGTCCGTTTGGCAAACAATCAGCCGCTTGTACATCATAATGTATTTAATCTGAATAATTTGAGTTTTTACTAACGATCGTAGACTTTCGGTATCTAAGTTTGTAACGATGTGTCTACAATACTCTCGACATATTGTGTATCAATATTGAGATCAAATATAGCCCGTTTTATCGACATCCATTCTTTCACTTGAAATAGTATATAGAGATAGAAGCGCTGATAGCCGGGTGGTTAGAGTAATTGCTTGCATACAAGTTCGAATCCTAAGAAGTATTAATAGTCGTCCTTGAACTTTCAATCTTTGCGTAGCTCTACGCTGTAACAAATTTGTTTTTTTTTAATCTTAGTTTTTCTTTACAGTTACAATAAAATATAATTTGTATACATGAACGAATACAGTAATAATATCCTCACGCCTTCTCATGAGGGTCCTCTAAGTGGTAGGCAGAGGTGTATAGGTAGTACCCACATACCCACATCCCGCCAGAGATAAATTTTATGTCCCGACGTGACAGATGGCAAGTCCGGCGCCGTTACTCAAGCACGTCTATACATACGTATTTGAATAATAATACTTTTTATTACATACTTACCTACATATTATTCCCTAAAGAGGTAAGCAGAGCTTAAAGACGCCTGAAGACTAACAGAACTCTTTCGCTATATGCCTATATGCGCTACATTAATCACCGGTTCCGAATGTTATTCATGTTCTTTAATTAAACATTATCAATGTTCAAGACGCTTATGTTTTTTTATAAAATTTTAAAAGTTCGACGACCTTAACAAACCTCTTTGAATCAAAATAAATTCGAAATGAAGAAAATTCCAGCACAAAATGGACAGAGGCTGAATGTATATTCCTACACAAAGGCGCGGGTACCAACAGAGAGAGAATAGTAACATCTACATAATAAAATGCAGTTATTTTTATTTACGAGGCAGAATTTTAAAGCCTTCGAGATTTATAAGACGTGACTGCTTGGAAATTATGATCTTAACGTTCGTAGCGCGCCGCTACGAGACGTAGCGATGTCGTAGCCCAGACGTAGCGGGCCTGCTACGACTTGGGGTTGGATATCTAGTTTTATAATGTAATAGATCTCATTTTATGACACAAGGTGGTAAATAAGCACGCGGAACTCCTGTCCTCCTGGCGGATGGTAAGCGGTTACCACTGGGGCCTTTGCAGGAATCTTTTCTTCTATAAAGTAGTCTCAAAAATATTTAGATGAGGTTGTGTGTATTGTACAGTAACAAACAATATACAGGCTGTCACAGAAAATAAGGCAATTGCTCAAATATGTGATAGGAAGCAAATAAAAATAAATTACTTCGTATGAAAGTCGATTTTTTTTCGAATAAAATCTAACTACCTTTTTTAACTAACTATTTTTTAACCTATTAAGTAGTTTCTGTTAAATCGTATAAAACCATGTTTCGAAGTGAATAGTAAATACTGTAATAATATTGTAATTTTGTTATCGTTGAAGCAATTCGATTTGTCATGAGGATATATTCACAACATCCTGTATCTACTAGAAGACAACTGTCCTATTTTCTAACCATAGACTTTGTTACTATCCAATCCGATATGCCCCAAACCGGTTTCATTTGAAAAGCAAAAATGCGAAGACGGTTAAAGACAACACTAAATATTAGATTACATGTGCTTCTTTTTTTTAAAAGCCGCGGTGGCCGAGTGGTTCGAGCAGTTGCCTGCGATACAAAGATCGCAAGTTCGAATTCCGACTGTACCAATGAGTTTTTCTGAACTTCAGTACAGTGATTAGTCACACCACGAGCTTTACGGTGAAGGAAAACATCGAGAGGGAACCTGCATACGTCTGAGAAGAAATTAAAGGCGTATGTATAGTCGTGCATACGACAGCGATGGACTCGCCATCTGTCACGTTGGCACCTAATATACCTCTGGCGGAAAGTGGATGTGTGAGTATCACCTATACTCTGCTTACCCCTTCGGGGACCCTTGTGGGAAGGCGTGAGGATATTTTTTCTTTTTTGATGAGTATGATAATACGCTGAGTAGTAAAATAAATTTTGGATCATTTTACAAAGGTATTAGAAACCAGTATTGCTTGCTAGTGTTCCCGTTCACAACGGAGGATATGAGGCGAGAGAATTGCTCGCAGCGCATATTCTGGTCGTCGTCATTTAAAGATGGACAAATCACCAATGTAATGTTAATTAAAGCTTAGGCTTGTTTATGGTAAAGTTTCTAAGAAACTTTAAACTTAAAGTGTATATGTTGAGGACATTTTGCACATTGGAGAAGACATTAATTGACGTCATAATAAAAGGTCGTGTTTGACACACAGCTTCTGACTCGTCATCTGTCATCTATATCTCCGGAAACTCGTAAATGGCGATTACTTCAAAGTGGTAACAATACCAATGTTTTGTCGGAAAAAACATCGGTTTTATTACGCTCTGAATCCCTTTATAGACCCTCGTGCAAATAAGAAATATCTGACCAATCTTCAAAAGTATGCAAATAAAACCATATTAATTTTCAAGTCTACAATCTCGCTCCTTATAATTTAACTTAATACAGCCAATCTCGGTAAAATATTACTCCATTTACATGCACTTAACCCCTAAACTCCGGTTAGTGAAAAAGAAAAAAATGACGCCGTTCGAATGAGTAATATTGTGAAATTTTATGCGCACCGGGAGAACATAAAACTTGTGTCTTAAACTTTACCAAATTTCTAACTATTAAGACGGAAGTCGTTATCTCGCAAATCATCCTATTTTATATCATCCTATTTTATATTGCGATATTTGGCATAAGTTATATTTATGATTACACCTAGGTACAGTGTGATTAGCCACACCGCGAGCTTTACGGTGAAGGGAAACATCGAGAGGAAACCTGCATACATTTGAGAATAAATTCAAAATTGTATGTATACATGTGCTTGAGTAATGATGTTGGACAGGCCATCTATCACGTTGACACCTAAAATATTTCTCCGGCGCAGGTATAGTGGGTGCGTGAGCTATACACGGCCTACCTTTTTGGTGAGCCTTGATGAAAGACGTTGGAAAATATATATTTATGACAGTGGCAGTGTGAATTATATTTATTTTACTTACAAAGGTTATAAATGCGAGAGTTTCTGAGGACGCTTGTACATCTTTATGTATATTAATTGTGTTCTGTGCGTGTGTTCGTCACTGAACTCCTCATAAACGGCTGGATTTTAATGAAATTTTCTGTGGGTCTTCAGGTGAATTCGAGAGAGAGAAAAGTCTGAACAGAGCTGGCCCTCTACTCTCTACTATTATACGGCCTAACAGTGCTGGGTATTATGGTATGTGAATCGACGATAACGATGTACCATTTTATCTTTCATTTTTATGGTACGCACGTTTCTTAGCGATGTTTTTTGTCATCATTCCGTTCAGTTTGGAACTTAGGATTCGAGCATGCAATCCTTGCATTATCAACCAAACTAAACTTGTACTATAGAAAAGTGTTCGTTAAAATAACTCGCGAACATCATACCGCTAAAGTATTTTTTTTACAATTAATGTATTTTATTCATAAAAAATTACAGATCAGTATCCACCCGTTCTTGAGTTATAAATATGTAAGAGAAGTTAAGGAATAAATATAAAACATCATTAATTTATTGGATCATCAACGAGAAGTCACTTCTATAATGTTTGTCATCACTGGCATCACATTTGACATCACATCACATCAACAAACGTTATAGAAGACTTGCACGTGCTTAATGTCATCTTAAGATGGAAACTGCATGTAACACACATATGACAAGCATTAACAGCACACGGTTAATCATACAACGATCTTTCACTACCGAAATTAAACTCGCGACCTCAAACTCCGACTATGCCAAGTCCAGCCTAGTCATTTCTGTATTAAAGCATCAAGAAAATATGTGAAATGTGTAACGGCCGTTAGTCGTGTTTGATCAATCTATATATCCTCACACAAAGGTCCCCGAAGGGGTAGGCTGAGGTGTATAGGTAATACCCATACATACACCCACTTTCCGCCAGACACAAATTTTTCGTGCCAACGTGACAGATGGCGAGTCCATCGCCGTTAATCAAGCACGACTATACACGCCTTTGAATGGCTTCTCAGACTTGCTTGTGGTGTGACAAATTAAATCTAACGTGAACACAATAATATTTTCCGAATCAAATAGCTTTAGTTAAAACACGAAGCGTTTTTAGGTCACATCCCCAGTATATTAGAGTGCAGTTACACTACACAGTACAAGTCCTGTAACCGACACGGGTTTTATGTCCTGCAAGCCCATTTACAAGACACAACCTTAACGAATTATGGCTTAAAATTGGCAACTAAGCTCTTTTGCGTCGTTATATCTCGTTGAAAAAATATGGAGCTCCTCCCTGGTTTATGACGACTATAATAGACCCATCAATTATACAACGCCGTGGTGGCCGAGTGGTTCGAGTAGTTGCCTGCGACACAAAGATCGCAAGTTCGAATCCCGACTGTACCAATGAGTTTTTCTGAACTTAAGTACAGTGATTAGACACACCACGAGCTTTACGGTGAAGGAAAACATCGAGAGGAAATCTGCATCGCAAGCAAAGATAACCGTAAGGTGACAATAATTAGGGTCTCAGCGACAGGGATATGTACATACTTCGTTCATTACCCCGTCAGTCCATTCCTCAATTAGTTGCGAAGGGCAAATAATACCGACACACCCACTTTCCGCCAAAGATATATGGTGCCAACGTAATAGATGGTGAATCCATCGCCGTTACTTAAGCACGAATATACATACGCCTTTGAATTGCTTCTCAGACGTATGCATATATATATATATGATATATAGATGAATAAACCAGTATGTGCATAGTTTCCAGCAAAATATTATATGACAACGTTCAATAAGTTTCCAGTGTTCCTCATGTTATTATATATAGCTTTGCGACACGGTTTCGCCCACATTATATAAATATAATGTATATTAATTCGCAGATGATAAGCAAACGAACAAACTTGTATACCTCTTTATAATATTGGTGTCCTTCTGTATATGTGCATGTCAGCCGTTGGACTGATGCTTACTGTATGAGTATGTGCAGTTTAAGTTCCACAGTTTTCCCGATAGATGGCGCACGGACCGTGTTCCACATTTGAATTCTATTTCAGTTATTCAGCTAGTTACAATATATGTTACTAGTAGCTGTGCCCGCGACTTCGTCCGCGTGGAGTAGTAACTTTGGACATCATTTTTTAAATACATATTTTGTATTTTTTTAGATATGTTAATTGAAGCTCACCACAATGTAATAGTGAAGAAAGTAAGAGAGGTAGGGTATAACGGGTTTCCCGTTCGAATTTGGAGCTGCTCGACTGGGGCAGGACCTCCACTTTATAGAAGTCCGTAGCCAAATAACACAATTATTTGTGTTGTGTTCCTACGCGATGAATAAGGTTTCCAGTAATTTGCCTTGGGGAGGGGGAGGATTGTTATATTGTGTTGGCAGCAGAGGGATTAGTCCCATTATGCTGCCAACACAATATAACACTCCGAACAAAGAGTGGCAACGCGTAAGTGATACTTCGGTATTGTAAGCGTAAATAGGCTGCGGTAACCTTTTTTCAACGGATGGGCCGTATGCTTGTTTGCCACACTTGTGGTATAAAAAAAAAGTTAACCATGTCTAAATCCGATAAGCGGTTTCTAAGATTAGCGTTCACAAACGCACAGACAAACAGATAAACAGACAAAAACCTAACAATACCTTCTGACAAAGGTGACAAAGGGCCTTATAAAAAGGGATTGTTGCAAGGGAAGTGATGTAACACAAATAAAAAAATAATTAAGTAGATTTTTTTTACTGTTGTTTCGTATTAAAAACTGCAGTAATGCAAAAGATTTTATTAATAAGCTATTAATGGTTTCTGAAAAAAAAAAGAGAACATTTATTGTAATGAGAATTACTCCGTTGAATAACATTGTTATTTTGTTATCTGTGGAGCTATTTGTTTTACTGCATCTTCATGAGGATATATATTTACAATACCATATAAATTAAACACTGTGTTTGTCATAGACCTCTAAATAAAGTGCAAATTCCAGGAGACGTCTGGTGCGAAAGTGCAAAATACCTTCGCACTTGCAAGAAGTTCAAAGAAAGGTCGCAAAGAGCTTAAATAAAACCACTGGAATATCCATTCATTTATTTATTTAATAATTTATTTTTATTATAAGTGACTTATGACTATGTACTTTATTTGTTATTGCTTCATTATTATAGTTATTGTACTAAGTTCTACAGTGATTTTACTGCCAGTTACACTGAAATACTGATAAAAGACAAATTACTGCTGAGTAATGCGATTCTGAATGCGTGACATGACAAAGTTCAAGTTAAACCGAGCCGAACTTTGTTTAACACTTTAGGCGTAGGAAGTTCGTATTGAATTACAATGTTGCACACTTTCTCAAAAATCTTTCTTTCTTACTTACTTTCTTAGTTTTATGTCAAATAAGTAACTCTTAATGTCTTATGGTTGAAATCAATTATAATATGTAGGTACATATATGCAGAAAAAATTTTAGAAGGTCGAGTGCGATGGTTTGGACATGTGATGAGGTGTGACGAAGACTATGCTGCTAGGAAAACCCTAGCAATACCTGACAAGAAGAAGGGAAGAGGAAGAAGTCCTGGCGCCTTAAAACGAGGAGGGCTGACCCATGATGGCATGGAAGAAGAAAAAGTGGTCTTTTTGCCATAAAATGTTTTCTTTTCAGCTCAGTCCCTGCGTTTGAACACACATTAAATATACTTAGCGTATATTGCTTCAGAATCGCATTCCAGGCATTAACACATCGTATATTTAGAATATGGATATTTTTAAAGTAAATTATTGTAAAGAAGTAGAATGGTATTTTTAATTAATAGATCTTATTTTAATTTTGTTTTTGATTAAAACTACATGTCTGTCTTTTATGAAGAGATCTTTGAAAACAATTTTGAGTTAACTTAAATCAATCCAGTAAAAAGTCGTTTTTTTTCCTTGCACTTAACATTTTATATTTGCGTAAGGATGACACCAATTACATAAAGAAAGAAGAACAGACCAGCGTTATTGTATAGCTCCAATAAAACCGTTGAATATTAACTTTTCTTCAATAAACTAAAAGTCAAAACGTAAAGCCAGTTGAGCATGATAAAAAAAATATCAAATTACATATTTTTTTATCTCGTAGTATTTGAATGGTTCGAAAACAGACGCTACACACAAATCTGTATTTTTGTTTGAAGTATTGAATTGATTAACTGATTAAGTCTAATGCCTTATATTAAATATTACACACGAAAGTCAACAAGGTGAATTACAGAGTTAATAATAGCTATTTTTATATAGCATTTAAAATATCTGTTATTCCAATAACAATATCACAATAACTAGACAATAATAATTAATAATTACTTTATATTACAACTATAACAATCAACAATTACATTCGATGATACAATGGTGTAATTACTAAACTTAATTAATTCGTATTATTATTTCTATAAATATATTTATGTGCGTAATGGTTGACTAATGATCACGATAGCGCGCATACACCTTGTTAAACTTACGAATTATTCAAATATGACGTTTCCGAAATATAATTATAGTAATAATAAATAGTGTTTACGAGTAAACGATTACACTGACACGCGTAAATATTATATATAGTTAAATAGAATAAGAATAACATATTATATGTTTTTTTTTATTTTTCCACGATTTAAAGACACTATATAATCATAATATTATTAGCAATAATATACATAAAAGATAGCTAGATTCGTGTTTTTTGTGTTATTATTATTTTTTTCAATTAATTTTAATTGTATTGATTAATTATTCGTGCCAATTATATGTAAACACTGGTCGATATTATAAAAGCCATGATGCTGCACAGCGCTCTAGAGATGCATCTCGTTTTATCTTACAAGTAGTCAACAATCAAAATACATAATATTGCTATGAAGTATTCTCTTTACAAAATATAACGAATGGTTTCATTTCGCATTATTATACGTATCTCTAAAAAGGGTAAAACTATAACAAACCATCTTGGACTGTAAATATGTAAAGGTTTATCAAAAACAGTGCTTGTATTAACAGGAGTAACATGGTGGATTTCGCATTGGAATAATTTGTGCTTTAGGCTAAATAGAAGTCTCTGAAATAAGATGTAACTATTATATATTAGTGTATATTTTTGCTCGGATTAACAAGCTAATTTATTTCATATTTTAGATAAAATTAAACTCAAGTATGTATGTGTCCGAACGATTAATTGTATCGTACCGAGACCCCACGGGTGTTAATAGAACGCCAGTCTACTCTAGATTGATGGACTTCTTCCGTTACATCCATATTCATCCAATATCACATGGCCTTGTTTCTTTGAACCTAATACATCGATTATATCGGATTAAAAATATTATCCTCTAAACCAGTTAGGTATGTTAGGTTAGGCTAATTTTTTTCCAGAACTTGAAGTTTACTTAAGAAACGAAGGCGGAGTTGAAACTTAAGCCCGGAGTAGTCATAAGCTGATTGCTGAAAGCAAAAACTAGGTTCTTTTTATATATTTAGCCGTACTTACTGTAACATAAATATATTTTGAGGAAAATAAAAATCCACCATGTTGCCCCAAATACATAAACCGCAAATAGAGTTCGAAAACTTTGAACAAAAGATTTTCAACAAAAAAAAATTATCGTGTTTATGATAATGCCTCTTATCCTTTGGATTATGAGCTTTGGCCTAGTTGTAGCAACCGTTGCATAGTCAAATATCCTGTGCTCATTACGAAGACGTTTTGTCGCAAGATTTTATTGCATCTCTTTTACAAATTTGCCTTAAAATGTTTGATTACACAAATTATGCTCTGGCTCAGATTTTGCATTACCTCAATCTCAAATGAATTCTGAAAAAAATATAATACTAATCCTTACACGACGGGCGCTTTGTATAATTTTGTTCAATTTGTTCAACAATACGTCAAATGCTGAAAGTACTTTTAAACTTGACGTTTGATCAAACATAAAGTCCTCGTCACGTTAATCCAAAGTAGGTAATAACTAAAATAGTTTATGCTGCACCCTCTATCGTCTAAACCCTTATCTATGAACAGTTTGACATGAAACAAAATTGGACGCCATGTCTTCTCTAAGCCAGTTCTAGTGAAAATAATGGCTATCTTACGTTGTTGTATTGTCTTCGTCCCTGTAGGCAACACTAATGACATGAAGACGGATTCCAAGATACGAGTATTTTAAGATTAACAAACCACTCGCGTGAATAGCCAAATAATACCTACCCATTAATAGCCGTATAGTGTTATTGTTGGTATATTATGAATAATGGCAACAGACAGAGTAACACGTTATACATACCATCACATTATAGCTAAGCCGCCTAAGTGACGTGACTCTTACAACTATAGTAATATCTATGCTAAGTTATACATTAATATTGTCTAACATCATTTAAATTTCACAAAATCTAAATCCATCTAGCGAAAGATTTTATACAAGACACATTTTACAAAAAATATGTAACTATAGCATACTGATTCATTATGTCCGATATGTTAGGCAGTGAAGTGATAGGACAGTCACTTTGTACAATTCCAGAGTCAAGTGATATTTAACAATTCAAAGTTAACAAATTCGTTGTTGGTTATGTAATTGTACAAAATGATCGTGTAAGCAATTACAAGTGACAGATAATATAAATTAGCTTATTAATAAAGTCTAGATTGGATATAATTTAAGTTCACAAACCAGTACTAGTTCACGTACTTATCGCGTACACACTACATCAAATACAGACACATATTAGCACATGCGATTAGAATAGACTTAAAATAATATTTTAAAATTTCACCCAAAAGTATTATATATTTTAAGAGTTATTTTTTGCGACCTTAATTAAGTTCATGAAATATTCAAGCACGTAATCATTGTTGAATACATTGAAATTAAAAAAAGCTGTTGAACTAGTGAAAATTACATAACCTATCTTGAAATGGAACTGATGAAACAAGCTCGATTACAGATAAATCATAGTTTGAGCATCAAAGCATCGCATGATATAGGAATTATGTACTTATCTAAAGATAAATAGTTGTATAAATCCAAGACAGTAAATTGACAGCTTTTCAGTTATACTAGTCGTATATGATGTACAAGTATAGTAATTGAGACAAGCCTTACAACTAGAGGCTAACAACCACATTAAAACACTTGGACGCATGAACGTGCAACTTCCTATCCTTTCACATCAATCTAATCCCATTTACTTGTATTGACTCATTCAAAGCTTACTACCAAATATAAGACCAGTTAGATACATGTGTTTTGTTTAATCCGATCAAATATCCTAGAGTTTTGGAGATCCATCTGGAGGCCATTGAAAACCCAAAAGTCACAGATATATGAGCAGCCAATATGCTAAGCAGTGCGAGCACGTAGGAATGAAAACATGGTTTGTGAAAAGATTAAATTAATATGGATGATATAATGGTTTTTGGTATTCCCTTAAATATTTTTGTATAACCATAGTTTTACATTCCTCTGTTTGAATAGTTAATTGCTCTAACGCTCCTAGAAGCTACCAATCATTCCCATCCCCAATATAAAGACAAATATCCTAAGTGATCCATTAGTTACCATCCCGATATCCTCTCAGTCTACAATTATGATAAAATTTCTTTACAAGTTAGGTTTACCAAATATCCATGCGCCCAAGCTCACAAAACAGTATGCAAAGTGACAGAGATAGTTTAGATAGCAATAATTTACAAAAAATATTTATACTAAAATACAACAAATTACGTATATTAAAAGATTTGTGGATATCTAAAACCTATACGAAGTTCACGAGTATTTCTGCATAGTTTTGTTTTTTTCGGAATCGCTTTGGTCTTGAATCTTATTACGGTAATTTAAGATGTTCAAGATATGGCAATTTCATTTCTTTATGTGCTGCGATTTACTACGTTATAATTGCACATTGAAGGCTTACAACCAATAGTCTTCAAAAAAGGAGATGAAAATTTGGACTTCTACAAATAATGTAATTTATATCACATTTCTGACAATTTCAGTGTTCTTCTATTTGTCAGAATTCAGTTTATCAGAATATAAAATAATCGTAAATTTCTGACTTAAATTTTTAAACATTCAAATGCCACAATTAATTGCGAACAGCTATTTAAACATTCCCAACATCAACTTTAACGGGTGTAGAAAAATGAAATTTTAAATAATGAATATTTTAAATTTCACCTTTCTCTATCACATCTTGGACCCCAATATATTTCAGTGTCAACAGTAACATGATAAAAACTAAATTATTATAAAATATTTTATTTATTATCTTTGCTTTATGTATTAGGGAATTTCAAAACAACCTTACACTAAGGGTGAACTAAATCCTTTACAAGGATAACAAGCGATATTAACAAATATGTCTTTTATAAGAGGTAATGTTATCTATATACTAGCAACTAATTAATTTTGTGCCATAATTCGTTGTGCTAATAATGCACATTTGTATCCCTAACAATGATAACATTTTGGTTGTTTCATTATATCGGATTTTACTATAGTTTACCATAAATTTGATCAGCAAAGGATTTTAAGAATGCTGTAAATCGAAAGGCTATTTTTTCCTCAATAGTAACCAGCCTTTGGCAACTTTAAGAGTTTGCTTTGCATATTAGCAACTATAGTAAAACTCGATATCCTCGCGAATACCTGCCATTATATTTATAATAATCATTTAAACACACATATTCACGTTTAACAATACAAATACGTTTTCGAAGCTTTATACCTTAATGCCTAGTAAATAAAAGCGATCAGACATGGCAAATTCGTCTTCAAATTGTCTTGACAAGTGGCTGTCAGTATTTGCGCCACTTCCGATCTCTTTCACATTCGCGATGATTTAAAAATACTGGTGACAAATAAGACTTAAGAAACCATTATATGGTACGGTAACTTTAATAGATACCGTATAATATTTATACGGTATTTATCATATTTACTGAGTAGTTTTGTGGAGAGAAATAGTAGCAGTTCATCTGTTGTCCCACAAAATTATTGAGACGCAAATTGAACACAATGACATAATTTACAAACTGTGGCGACAAGATTACGTTGACGAGCGTATAACAGTTCTTAAAAACCGAAGAATCGAACAGATAGTCCTTTTGCCGTGTGGTTTCCTAAAAAACCTTACCGCCACCACCATGAATAATACACGGTTGTATCATGTGACGTTCAATAAGTGTTCTCAACGAGACATTCAATAAAAAACATACTGATAGTTTAATAATACACGGTTGATTTAATTTGCCAATATCGTCTACAGTTATCATGTGACGTTCAATAAGTGTTCTCAACGAGACATTCAATAAAAAACATACTGATAGTTTAATAATACACGGTTGATTTAATTTGCCAATATCGTCTACAGTTATCATGTGACGTTCAATAAGTGTTCTCAACGAGACATTCAATAAAAAACATACTGATAGTTTAATAATACACGGTTGATTTAATTTGCCAATATCGTCTACAGATATCATGTGACGTTCAATAAGTGTTCTCAACGAGACATTCAATAAAAAACATACTGATAGTTTAATAATACACGGTTGATTTAATTTGCCAATATCGTCTACAGTTATCATGTGACGTTCAATAAGTGTTCTCAACGAGACATTCAATAAAAAACATACTGATAGTTTAATAATTCCCGTTGTCACTAGTATTTCACTGGCATCACTACTTCCCGTGACTAGTCTTGTGTAAGTAAGGAAAGTTATGAGCACGAAGTTTTGGAAGACTTGAGCAATAAAGAAAGAGGAATCGAAAGAAGCACTGGACACATACTTCACTAATAGTGGAGGGAAATACACTCGAGTTGATTGAGTTGAATAAAATTAGACAACTTACTTATATAGAGCGTCGTACTAAAGATAATTTCCTTGCTGTCTAGATTCTAGATATTACTGTCCACAGTCGCGATTGAGATTAATAAAGTGAGAATAATAGTACTTAAACAAGAATCGGCAAATGGAAGTCGGATCAACAAATCAGATCGGTGAATTTTAGTTTAAGAGTAGACTCAAACAACTCGAGTTCAAATCGCCCGTCTTTAGAACTAAACGCAGGCTAGGTCCTGAGATAATAGTCCTAGTAGATGAAGGCGGGGTGCAGGGGCGGGGGAGGGACCCGAGGCTGCTTGTCGAGGGGGGCGCAGCACGTGGCCTCGCAGCACGGTGCGCTGAACGGAGCAGGCACTAGGGCATACTGCGCAGGCGGGCCGTAGATGGCTGGTGTTGCTGGAACAGTTCGTACAAATCAATAAATACGGAATCATTGAATCTTATATATGTATCTTCACCACTTCCCACAAAAAGTGGGTGTGTAGTGACCACGCACCCACCTTTGGCCGGAGATATATTTTAGGTGCCAACGTGAAATATCGCGAGAGTCCATCGCCGTTTCTCAAGTATTACGTCTTCTCAAACGTATGCAGGTTAGCTTTCGATGTAGCCCTCCTGATAGTAAGCGGATACTGTCAGATATTGGTTTTGATAACTTGATGGAACATCTATTAACCAACCGAAATGGTATTTGGCAAGTATATAAGAGGAAATTAAAGAAAAGGTGCTTACTGTCAAAAGGCAGTTGATACATGGCGTACGGCGGGGGCGGTAGCTCGCAAGGCGCACAAGCTGGCAGCTGTGCCATGGGCGGGGCGCAGAGCAGCTGGTAGCATAGTGGCGCTTGTAGCGGGGCTGCCTCTGTGCCCAGCATTGGGAGCTGGCTCATCTACAATCGGAAAATTATAAATTACAAGTTGCCCCGCCCCGCTTCGCAATGGTTTAAAAACTAAATTTCCTGAAACACGATCGCAGGGGCACCTAAGGGGGCGGGGGTGAATCTAAACCATTCTCGAATCCACTTGAAGACACACAGAACATTTAATTATAAATCGGTCTAGTCGTTTAGAAGTTCAGTGACATACACACGGAAGAAATATATATATATATAAAGATAAATACAGTAAGAAAAATAATCAAATGGAGTTTGGGGCACATATAGTAATACAATTAATTCCTAGTTAAAGTTATGTGAAAAATCTTTGGTACCTGTTTCCTGACTGCCTGAGCAACTCGCAGACGTCCCAATGGAGAAAACATTACACCTCCACTCTGGAATAGGACGAAAGGAAAGGTATTATTTTTCGTTAGAATACATTATTATACCACTAATGTGGCAAACAAACAGGCGGCCCGTCTGATGGTAAGTGGCTATCGCCTTTAAAAGCTAGCAACACCGAGTGAGTGTATCGATCGTGCGTTGCCAACCTCACAGAAATCCCTTAGGATTCGTTTTTAAAAACCCTATAGCGTTTAACGTTTAACTTAAACTTAAAGTAGCCTTAGTTAACGTATAGTTTTAATTGGCTTTGAGTGGAATTCTGGACATTCCACTCAAAGCCATCATATCATAATTGTATTATTCCCACAACGATCCTAGATCTTTCTAGAACCCGCAGAGGAGATATATTAAGGTGCCATCTGACCAATTTTAGAGGAAACCTGCATACGCTTGAGAAGTTGGAACAGGCTATTTTTAATGACTATCAATGTTACCGATCTATTAGTGTAAAAAACAATTTTAGGATAAAGCTTTATTGCCAAAATGGCGAGAACAATGCTTTGTGTGCTTCATGGATTTAACAAGAACATCTTGGGGCAGGGCAATTTCCCGTTACAATTTAGAGCCCGACTGGGTCAAGACATCCACCTTATAGAAGTCCGTAGTTTGTGTTATGTTCTTATGCGGTGAATAAGGGGAGGGGAGGGAATAAGGGGAGAGGGGAGGATTGTTGTATCGTGTTGGTAGAGGGATTAGTCCCATTATAACTCTCCGAACACAGCGTGGCAACACGCAAGTGATACTTCGGTATCGTGAGCGTAGGTAGGCTACGGTAGTTAAAGAAAAAAGAACTTATATAATGTATAACACTTATATAATTTACTTCCATGCAACAACTACAAAACGAAATTGCATGGTGTTTGGTAGAGAGTTATATTGTTAACAGATTTCACAGGATAGGTTTTATTGCAGAACACAGCCGTGCCCGCGACTTTGTCCGCGTGGCATTTAACAAAAAGGTATTGTTCAGTTCGCAAGTTCACAATTAATTATTTATTCTGTATACGTAGCCTATGCTAATTTTAATGCAATTCTCCTATTTTGTCAATCAATATTTTGTTTTTGTACATATTTCTCCATCTTTTAGTTTTTGCATTTTTAGTTTAATTATTATTTATTTTCAGTTTTTCGTATTAGCTTTAACGTAACGTAATAGCGCATAGCAAAATAATAATAGATATATATATATATATATAAAAATATATCTATTATTATTAAGCAAAATAATAATAGATATATATATATATATATATATATATATATATAGATATATATATCTATTATTATTTTGCTATGCGCTATTACGTTACGTTAAAGCTAATACGAAAAACTGAAAATAAATAATAATTAAACTAAAACAGTATAAATGTTAATAAATAAAAAAAATAAATAAAAAAAAAATAAATAAAAAAAATAAATTAACATTTATACTGTTTGTTTATTGAAATTCCTTTTTTTTTAAATACAATCTGGTCATATGGTTAAAAAAACCTTTCAAAATTCAAAACTCTTTCGATTTGTGCACTATTTTTAATTTTTTCGAGGACAATGGTGTGGGTTGTATATTTACCTTTATATTTTTTTTATTATTTTAACTTGTATAAAAACGAGACAGCTAGTAACCTAACTTCACACAAAAACCTTCTGACTAAGATATCCTTTCGTTTTTCTTTATTGGGATCAGGTTAAATTAGGTAAAATGGCAAAATGTTGCTCCTCTAAAATTTACTAACTAACTCCAATAAATTACAAGTAACTTTTAAAAAAAAGTCCTAACGCTATTTCAGCTGAAATCTCCAACAAAAAAGCTCAAATATCGAATAAACAAACCTTCGCACCTCTACCTGCGTGACCCCTTTTAATGCGACAAGGGCCTAAAGTGGTTTAGCCAATTAATGATTTGCAACTTTGTGTAACTATGGACGGAAAAGTATTGAATGCTATTTTCGAGGTTAATAGGCAAAATTGACCTTTTCAGGAGTAGAAAAAGGCTAGTATAAAATAACCTCAAAAATTACTAATATTACCTCTATAACTGGCGAGTTATAGAGGTAATATTAGTTAGTAATTAATCAATTAATCATAACTTTAACAGCCGTTTGCTTCTCTCCAGCGCTATTTCTGACCTCCCTGTGACGCTTTTTCTTTAATCTGACCCATATATGTAAAATCTTGGTATTCCTTTCTTCTCCTCACCTTTCTTTCTAATATATCATTTAAAGAAGCTAACATATCTTATAAGGCGGCCTCTCATCCTATCATCATCTTTCCTCCTCTGTACAACTTGATTCTTCGACTTTTGAGCCCGTCACTGTTTGCTACTCTTTCCATCCAGCAGATATTTTCCATCCTTCTCCAGCACCAATTCTCAAGTGCCTCTTACACCTCTATATCTCTCTTCACTCTTTCATAAAAATTAACCATCATATTTGTCATATTTTGTAATAGTCCAAATAAGTGATTTGGACCTAACAAGTAGGCATAACTTTTTTAACTGATAACTTTCTTTTTGTATGAGCCTCTGGCGAATACTTTTTATGTTGAACTTGCAAGCATGTATGAAAAGACTGATGAGGAAGTAGGCAAGTAAACGAAACATTTTTTTTTGCATGATTCATTTCAGATCAAAAATACCAAATTAAAACATAAGAGCTCGCTCAGATACTCAGCATCGCTATTCAGAGTGGCAAAACTGCTAGTCTTCTTGGCACGTTGCCTCGGGATAACGAATTTGGCCAAACATTTAATTTGAACACAGTTTTGCAACTGTTTCTGTAAATAATGTTAATTAAGAAATAATATATCCTATGTTGATCCGGATCCGGAATCCGGAACCATACGTTTAGCATATAAGATCCATTTAGGTTTTAAAACAATACAGGTATTTTTTATATCAACGTCAGTCCAGTGATCGTATTTTTATTACAAGTAAAAAGTATTTCATGTTTGTATGTTTATTACTCGATCACACGCCAGGAACTAAACGAATTTGGAAGAGAAAAATGGCTTACCATTTAATTTCTTTTTTTCCCATAAAATACTCCATCCATACAAACATCTGATCACAGCACTTATCGACTCGACTTTAGCCTAATGCGACCAATGACCGAGCAGCTATCAATATCTATCAATATCAGAGCTCTATCGGGGTTGGCAGACAAAGTATAACGCCAGTAAACATATCATAAAACGAATTTCAATAACTTGGGACCCTCATACGAAGCGTAAGAGATTAAAAGATCCGAAACCCAAGTAATCCTCAAAATATAATTTCCACGGACGCAGGCCAACAGCGCCAACAAATCTGCTTCCAATCTCTGAGAATATTAAAGCTGACAGACTTGAATGATCGATTTGGTACAGAAACTTTTTGTCACGACATACACGTATTTTTAGGGAAATATAAAACATGAAGAATCTATGTACGTAGCATCTACGGAGCCGTGGTGGCCGCCTAGTTCGAGTAGTACTTTAACTTAAGTACAGTGATTAATCACACCACGAGCTTTACGATTAAGGAAAACATCGAGAGGAAACCTGCATACGAGAAGAAATTCAAAGGCGATAGACTCGCCATCTGTCACGTTGGCACGTAATATATATCTCTGGCGGAATGTGGGTGTGTGGGTACAACCTAAATACGTCTGCCGACCCCTTCGGGACCCTTGTGGGAAGGCGTGAGGAATCTCTGTACATCTTTATATAATTAAGCTGGAGAAATTCTACGGAAAATGCAAGATACTGACGTCAACAGCAATAAATAAAACTTGATCATATTTTATACATCTACATAATAGTAATGTATCTTCACGCCCGGAACCACATTTGAATTACATAATACAGGTACATAGTTAAATAATAAATTTAAATAAAATTATTTGATAGTAGGTAACCTAATATTCTGGATATTTCGCACGTTAACTAAATAAACTGATCCTTAATTTGACAGACATTGTAAAGATATCAGCGACTATATTCTAATTGTATATTTAAAATATACATTGAAATATTTAATTAATAATAATAACATCCAATTTTCACTTTATATCTGAAGGCAGCGCCTCGCGTACCTTTCAATTATTTCTCAAGCAGATACAAATATTTTTCAATGTCTTCTTGACAATTAAACCCGGAATGGGAGGTTTTACTGTGCTTACACTAACCGGAGCCATGATATCGATAAAATAATTACTGCAGGCAAATACATAGCAACTGATGCCGACACTAGCAGCAAATGCCGACGTGTAAATAAAATACTCAATTATATATATACATAGAAAATAGCCAGAAGAATTCCCAGATTCCTTTCAAACATTTATTCGCATCTTCTGAGAACACAATTGAAATAAATTGAAAGTGTAGAAATCGGAACTCTTCCATTCAAATATGAACGCACATTTTTCTAACAATTCTATTCAAAATCGAACGTGACTGACTGATTCAGCGATATTTTCTTTAGCGAGAGTTTTAAAAGGTCGTGGATTTAATAATGCAAGAAGTTTTGAGAAGTCCTTACGTTGTTTGCCGAGACGCAATTCATGTCGGAGATCGGACTTTCTGACTTTTGAGAAGCACAATGATACTTGACGACAACCCCTCACAATATATCCACGGCTACCTTCCACCATAGGCAATGTTTTTTTATAGCCAAACTCGTTTCGCACTGTAGCATTTTAAAGAATGATCCTTCTACGGACACGCTTTTAAAAATGTATATTATAAAGACTTGTTGGCTCAGTATCCCTTCGCCATCTTTATCATTATTATGCCTGAATATATAACTACATACATACATATCATCACGCCAAGTCCCTAACGGGGTAGGAAGAGAGTATAGAGCGCCAGTTCTCTCTAGACTTACATACCTCTTTCGCTTCGCCCACATTCATCAGTCTCTTCATACATGCTCGTCGGTTTCGAGCACTCTTAACGTTCCCGTCTTTCAGAGTCCGATATATTTGAACCAGGTAGTTGGAACGTGGCCTTCCTCTGCCTCTTCTTGCACACACTTTTGCTTTGTATATCTGTTTCGTCAATCTTTCTTCACTCATCCTTTCTATGTGTCCAAACCAACGTAACATGCCTTTCTTCATCTTTACAATCACGCCCTCATTTACGCCAGTTGTATACATATATATAACTACTCAATAAAATTCTCATATACCAGTGTCCTATAAAACACACAATATATTTTCCACATCACAAAACCTACAGCAAAAGTTATTGGCACAAATAGGAGTTCGTAGCACTGTCTACGCGGCTACGAGAGCTATTTCCATACAGATGCCTATTCGTCAGCGCGTAGGCCTACACATAAAGCCTACGTCATTCTGCTGCGAGACCGCTACGAGTATCGGAAAAACATTAGCC
The DNA here is from genome assembly GCA_016069955.1 of Drepana arcuata. NCBI lineage: Eukaryota > Metazoa > Arthropoda > Insecta > Lepidoptera > Drepanidae > Drepana > Drepana arcuata. The sequence goes on from JACCPG010006921.1 coordinate 37,226, forward strand.
CACTTTCCGCACGATCGCAGTCGGGTAAAATTATTAATTACAAGCTCGGGTGAATTTTTTATATGAAGTAATTTTAGGATTTTTTCAATGGACATACCGCGGGGTTCGGCTTGCGTCAAACGCCCTTTGAAGTGTTTTATAACAAATCTTCATATATTTTATAAAATACTAGCTGTCCCGCCTAGCTTCGCCCGGGGGAAAAAGTTAAACTTCCTGAAACACGATCGCAGCGCCACCTATCGGATCTAATTGTGATATAAGCTATCCTATCTTTCAAGTTGGATCAAATTGCACACGGTGTGCAAATTTGATTAAAATCGGTTAAGTAGTTTAGGAGTCCATCGCGGACAAACAACGTGACACGTAATTTATATATATTAAGATTGCGACAATGGTCAAGCACAAAGATAATTACAGTAGGAGACGTATTAAAATATGTGTTAGGGGCTTGGCGTGATGATATGAACTTTTTTTATTACACGAAGAGGTGCTCAGTAAGCGATGGTAATACTGTAAAGTAAATGACGACAGAAATGAAGTAAAACCACCATTTCAAAATACTCAGAACAACACAAAGGTATGTAATATCAAAGTGTGTGGCGTATTTTGTAATTTTCCTCTACCGTCGGTTCGTAGATTCAAATCTGGACGGAATGAAAACCATTTGTTATTGCTTTGCGTGTGAAGGCTCTATCGGACTCAAAGGCTGTGACGCAGCCTGGGAATTAATATGGAGGTTGTATTTCGAGACGTGTTATTTTTATTATTATTATTTCTGTCTGCGTGACCCTCTCGACGAAACTAGTATAATCCTTATTCAGATATTTTTTCCTTACATTTTGTGCACGTTTTCCCCAGAGAGTACAGCTTGGAGCTCTTCAAGAAGGGTGTGAAAAGATCTCCATGTTGCAAGCGTTAGTAGGCAGCGATAATCGCTTACCATCAGGTTTGCCATCTTAGTGACTTAAAAACATTTTTTTTGCTTCATCCGCGTTTATTATTCTCGAACTTTTGGAAAGTAGTATTTCTCACCTTGCTCAAGTCTAGAGAGAACTGGCGCTCTATTTTCTCTGCTTATCCCGTTAAGGACGCGGCGTGATGATATGTATGTATGTATGCTCATGGTATTAAATTATTTTTCTTAAATCTAATTGCAAAGACCCATTTAGGCTTTTTACTTTTAAGCTATTATTTCTAATTCTATTCTATTTTTAAGCTATATTCTTCTAAGCCCTAAATAAATACCGTTATATGCACTCCTATATGCGCACAATGACCGCATACATAGCCTGTTTTGTCAATATTTTACAACACCATTTCGATGTGTTCAAACCAATGTAGCATGCCTTTCTATATCTTTACAATCACGCCCTCAATCACACCAGATCGTTAAGCTGCACATTTTATGTATGTTTATTTATTTATCCTCACGCCTTCCCACAAGGGTACCCGAAGGGGAGGCAGAAGTGTATGGATAGTACCCACACACCTACTTTCCGGCGGAGATATATTTTAAGTGCTAACGTGACAGATGTCGAATCCAACGCCGTTTTGAATTTCTTCTCATTCGTTTGCTGGTTTCATCTCGATGCTTTCCTTCACCGTAAAGCACGTGGTATAACTAATGACTTAAGTTCAGAATAACTTATTGGTGCAGTCGGGATTCGAGCTTGCAATCTTTGTGTTGCGGGCGGCTTCCACGGCCCTTTAAACTATGTAATATAAAGTATTTAATAATTATTTAGAAACATTGATACACAACCACGCAAACATTTTCAAAACGAACTATTTATGAACATAACCAGTCTCGTATTATACACGAGACCCTTTCAATACTCACAATAAGCTCATGAAAGACGTCGCTGAAAACATTTTCAGCGTTAAATTCTTTGCGTTGAAACCTCAAAGGCCTGAAAAAAGTGAAGGGCTTTCAAGAGGCTTGAAAACAATCTTGGAGGCTTGGAGAATGCACTCGGCCATCCTGAGCCTCTGAATGTAGCTGTCAAGATGGGCGGTATTAGGTATATTATATCAATACATAAAATTAAAATGTTACGGATCGCTGTCTGTATATTGAAGGCTATCTGTTCTCTGCCTACCCCTTCGGGGACCCTTGTGGGAAGGCGTGAGGATATATATCAATATATATATATATATATATATATATATACATATATATATATATATCTGTCCCGCCTAGCTTCGCCCGGGTGGAAAAGTAAATGAAAACACGTTTTTCAACTATTGCTTCCATAGGGGAAGCAATGGTTGAAACCGTGTTTTTTTATGTAACGCCCCCCCGTTCCACCTTTCGGGTGGAGTTTCATACAATCCGTTCTTAGCTGACCTCTACACCGCGTAAGGAATACTCCTACCAGATTTCAAGTCAATCGGCCTCATAGTGCTTTTATGCACGCTAATATCCGAAACGGCTTATCCGATTTAAATATGGTTTTAATAATATGGCATTAATATAATGCTTCACTTAACATATCTAAAATAAAACAAAATATATCCAAGAATTCTTTCTTTAACGGAACATAAATAAATCAATGTATTGCCAATCTTTGCGTGTGACTATTTATAATCAAACGGCCATTCCCATTACATGGTTTTGGGGCTAATTAGTTATGAGCCTAAGTAAATGTTGTACGTAAAACGTTTGTATATGTATGATGAATGTGGAAAAAACCCACCCCGTGAGGTTCTCGGCGTAATGATATTTATATTTGTATATTGGTGAAGGACCATTAGACTAGCCGTGCCGTGGTGGCCGAGTGGTTCGAGCAGTTGTCTGCGACGCAAAGGTCGCAAGTTCGAATCCCGACTGTACCAATGAGTTTTTCTGAACTTAAGTACAGTGATTAGTCACACCACGAGCTTTACGGTGAAGGAAAACATCGAGAGGAAACCTGCATACGTCTGAGAAGAAATTCAAAGGCGTATGTATAGCCGTGCCTGAGTAACGGCGATGGACTCGCCATCTGTCTCGTTGGCACCTAATATACCTGTGGCGGAAAGTGGGTGTGTGGGTATTACCTATACACCTCTGCCTACCTCTTCGGGGACCCTTGTGGGAAGGCGTGAGGATATATTATATTATATTTAGACTACATTTAAATTATTTCGTAGTCGCACAATTTACATTGACGTGACAAGCAACCTTACAATCCACCTGAAGGTGTTTACTGTTAGATAATATAGGCGATAGAGAACATTAGATGCCGTTGATTATAGACAATATACATAATTATAGACAGAGGAATAGAAAATAGTCTTTCTTTCGGCATTTACTGATTTGGTAACCCTACTTGTCCCATAGCACCATGTCATTTAGCTGAACATTAGTGTAAGCGTGTGTTTAGCTCACATCACGCCGAATCCCTAACAGGTTAGGCAGAGAGCATAGAGCGCTAGTTCTCTCTAGACCTTTGTAGCTCCAAAAGTAAAATAGCCTATCTATGAACAAAGATTCACAAGACAGATCGACCGAGATAGGACGCAGAAGTGTCGCTACTCCAATCTATCTAAAACGTCGACGAGGCTTATCAGTGATAACACACACCTACGGATAGGTACTTGGTTATCAGGCTCGCTCAATGTTTGGCGAAGTTCAATGCCGACTTAAGATCATAAATGACTGAAATGTGGAGCTTGTTTAGATGGGCAATTTGTTGAGAGACTCTTTCAAAATTCACGGCAACAAAGGTTTTTTAAAAGTTAGGGTGATTAGCACAACCCTCTGTCACCGAGGATATGTTAAAATGCCAACGTGACAGACGACCAGTCAGTCGCCATTTCTCAAGCGCGACTTGCTTTGCTTGCTTTCTCTCGATGTCTTTCATCTAGGAAAAGCTCGTTTCATTTACAATATGAAATACAATGGGGACTAATAGCGCACATGGAACTAACTACTTTGGGACAAAGAGACTATAAACAGGGCGTGTATTAAGACTAAGTGCTGTAAAATACTGTAAATTGTTGTACAACTGTAGGGATTTTGAATTCTCGTCATTAAAATCACTAATTATAATAAATTCGTATCGAAGCCGTGAGTTTTATAACCTCAAAGATGGCTTTAAGCAAATCACAGTTAAACTCGTGTTGAAGCTTATGCCACTGAAGAAGACAGGTTCCTTTATGTAAGCTCCGGAGAGCCTATACGATTTTATTATTTATTCAATTTTACTAGCAAGAACACCCTTAAAAGCAAACGAACTCGGAGTTAGGTACATACGGAACCGTACGCAATAGATACGCCTATGTTAATTTAATTTAGGTATGATTAAAACAAGATTAATTTGTCTTCCTGAGTTAGAGTTTTGTTTAAGTTAATTTCACCATGAAAAAAGATAAATCACTACTATTTTAAACATAATATTAAATAGAAAATTTTAATTGACCAAAATTTTACCAATTAATTACCAGTTGCAAAACGTCTAAATTACACAGAGCATTGATTCCATGACCACATGACTTTTAAATACAAAACCGAATCCAAAATTAAAGAGCTTTAACGGACAAAATTAAAAGACTTCTTTAAATCAGGTCATGTGATTCTTTTGTGAGAAAATAATGTATCGAAAAGCAACTTACCTGTTTGACGATTAATCTCGCAACTCTAGGGCTGGCAAACGTGACGAAACCGTAGCATTTGGAGACCCCAGCCCTGTCGTAGATGACTCTGGCTGCCGTGACCGTTGCGAACCCTGAGAAGAACTTCCAAAGGTCCTCGTCGGTTGTTGTCAAGGAAAACCCTCCGACGAAAATTCTATTATGTATCACTGTGCCGAATTTAGGGGCATCCGAAGGCGGCAGGGTGTCGTCCGTGTCGTCTTCGGGCGAGTTCAACAAAGCCTTCAACTTTTCGTGTGGGTCTGCATTTTTTCTATTGTTCGCCGTGCTCTCTTCAACCATATGGGCGCAGCTCGCGGACTCACTCCTAATGTACCTCTTAACACCACCCTCCATCATTATAATCTAATTTAACATGTTCCCGTGTTTACTAAACTAAAATACTAGCGTTAACTAAACCGACGCTGGTGTTCTCACGAAAAAACAACTGAATGTTGAGAGAAGCGCGGCTGTATCGATTCGTTTGAGCGCTCAAGTTATAGGTAGGTTCGCGGCGTTGCGCTGTAGACGCGGTGCGAGGGGCTCTCTGAAGCTGTCACTACTGGCCTTAATTACAACGTGAGGTTCACGATAACAGTTTCAGATTTGAGATTTTTAATATACGGACTAAAAATAGTGTTTGAGCTATTGTCGGCCGCTATTTTTACTGGGCGAGGGATTTGGGTCAGCGGTTGACACCGAGCGCACGTTTGCAATGGTTCTTATGTGCGTTGTATTTAGTACTGATTCGCTTGGCACAGGTGGCGTTACAACCCAGAGCGAGATAAATCTCAACAACTTTTATCTACCTATCTGACGCTTCGATATATAGAACTAGATAAAGAGCAATGTTCTTTATATTTACTGTTTCATATATAATTGCATTCTTAAGATCGTTTATAATACAGATTGTTTTTGTCAATTTTGGGAACCTATAATAAAACTATATAATAATATTATGTTGTAGGTAAAATAAATTAATTAGATTTGCATTGAATATTTTAATACTAAAACTTTTCTCTTTAATGCGTACGCACGTAAAACTAAACGTTTAGTGACACTTGTACATGTTTGTAAACGTTTCCATTTTATCCATACTACAAAATAATTTTTTTTTTATTTATTATTTCTATTACTTCTCTAGCTAGTAGATTCGATTGCTACTTACATGATGTACCACATAAGTCAGAAAATCATTTTTATAAATACTTTCTAGCCAATTATTAAAAGTGAAGGACTAGTATCCTTATCTTGAATTTTCTTTACAGACTGTCAGTGTCAACGCTACACCGTGGGAAGTTGTGTGTATTTATTTATTTTTATTGTGCCTGTTTTGACTTCCTTGTGAGAATTTTGCAATCAAAACAATAAAAACTGAAATAACGGTATACATAAAGAAATCATCCAGCCATTAATCGGGTTAGTGGGGTGAAAAAAGTGCAAAGAAGTGGAATAGGCAACAATAAAGTTTATGGAATTTATTTAATGCAATTATAGTTTCCGCCGACTACTAAAAGTATAAACGTAAGTACAGTTGTGTAATTCCACCCATTTACTCATAAATTGCGTTTACAACTATTCACTATTAGTTTGCGAATGTTTAAATAAGGTATTGTAATAATTCGCAAGTTTTTCTTTTTTTTTATACCTTCAATAATAATATAAAAATTACACATTTTTATTTTTAAATGCCAGCTTACAATTGACATATTATTACTTTGTATCATACAAACCTTTTGAAACCTGAATTATGGTTTAAAAAAGTTGTAAGTATGACATTTTGAAATTCTCTGGTTTGTATTAAACATTTTGAGTAATTTTTTTGTATGTAATTGTAATTATTTGTCACTATATGTATGTAGAAAATTAAGTATGGACTTGCAAATTATTTACACTGCTATCTATATCTATATTACTCAAAGGTGACTGACTGTCATAGTGATCTATCAACGCTGGTGGTTTGGGCTGTCCAAACTACTGGACTGGCATGCAGGTAGATGTTATGACGTAGGCATCCGCTAAGAAATCTAATATTTTAGATTATTATTTAGCAAAAAGATGAGATTAGAAACTTGTGCTAATGTCCAACATACAAGATCTGGAATCCTATTGACATCTATAGATACTATAAAGTAGTCTGTTGTATTCTTTCAGGCCCAACATTAATCTGTGTAAAGTAATGTCCTCAATATCTTTTATGGTACCTTTACACTGAAAAAAAATTACTCTGAAACCTTAATTTTGCAGGTGAATACTTGAACTCAGTCACATGTGTTGCATGTCCTAACAAAGATAATGTCTCTGCTAGCTTAGTCAAAATGTTTTTTTATGGGACCATGTTATACATTTATTTATTATGTATTGTATTCAAGGACGGACATAGCTTACATGTTTTAATAATCACACCATAAACCTTGAGAAGAACATCATGCTATATGTTAGATGAAAGATGATGATGGACCCACCATGTGTCACATTGGTATCTCAATATATATCTGGTGACAAGAAAAAGAGTATCTCTCATAACATAAGTTCATGCAAAAATCTTGTAAAAATAAAATTTAGTACTTAGGTAGATGTTAAGAGCAAAACTTAATCTACATTTACCTTACATGAATAATAATATGCAATCTGTGGGATTTCCCCACATGTCCATCATAGCCTATATACCTCTAACTTTTAGCATTCCTATTGCAACTACTAACATATATAAGTATACAGAATAAAAAATTATAGATACCATTATTTATTTGTAATTTAATTCAGTAAGATTATGACTAGTTAAGAAAATGAAAAGCTGGTATAACTATACAAATGTAATCACTTAAATGATTACATTTACAAGGAACACAAATCTCTGAGATTCTGCATTATCTAGATTACATATTCACTTTTCAATGACATTTCAATTAACCTTAAATTTGTTACAATTACACACCTAGCCCCTATTTAGTATCCTCACGCCTTCCCACAAGGGTCCCCGAAGGGGTAGGCAGAAGTGTATAGGTAATACCCACACACCCACTTTCCGCCTGAGGTATATTAGGTGCCAACGTGACAGATGGCGAGTCTATCCATTTAGTAACGGATACTTTTTTGGGTACTGTGCCAATGAGTTTTTCTGAATATAAGTATTAACAGTGATTAGTTACACCATAAGTTTTGAGTGTTTTGAAGGAAAACATTGAGTGGAAATCTTCATGTGTTTGAGAAGAAATTTAAAAATATATCTATAGGTCTAAAGACGGATGAGACAGAGACGGACTCATCATCAAGTTGGCACCTGAAATATAACCCCGGCAAACATTTGTTGTATGGGTATTGGAAACCTCTGCCTTCAGGGAGCCTTGTAGCAAGGCTTAAATATATTTATGTATTTACTATTTTTATAGCGTTAGCACCTAATATACCTCTGGCGGAAAGTGGGTGTGTGGGTATTACCCATACACCTCTGCCTACCCCTTCGAGGACCCTTGTGGGAAGGCGTGAGGATATATATATTATTATTATTTTTATATGTAATGTGAAAACATTAAAAACACAACAATGTATTTTAACTGCACTGAATGAGGTCAAGATGCAACTGCAAAGTGTTTACATCCTCGCAATGTCCTGTGGGTTATCACTTTCTGTTGACCTTGGTGAGTTTCCATGTACTAGGGTAGCATATCTCATGTGCTATTGTAAAGATTTGCTTGTTGTTTCAGACAAATATTGTTGACCTAACAAACTTAAAGGTAGGAATATATTGCGTTTATAGTATGTTAGTATGTAATAAGTCAAGTTACTGATATTTACTGAGTTTTTTATTGTTCATATATTTTTGTAAAACCTCTTTTGTTGGTTGGATTCTTTTCTTCGTCTTGGATTAGTAAAAGATAAGGTTAAAAACTAAAAACAAGTTCTGTAATTATTGTAGGTACTTTTTTCTAATGTATTGATGACGTCGTAGACTGCGTAATGTTTGGTACAAAAATTTAAAAGTCCCTTATTATTCCCCTTTAAGTTCCACTTTAAGGCAGGAATTAATTACATATATAATATTCTAACACAGTAGAGCACCAGTTCTCTCTGTCCATAAGTCTCTTCATTTCTGCTCGCTAGTTTCGAGAATGTAATCTGGACGGTAAAAATCCTTGACTGTTCGATCAATTGGATCCAGGAAGTTGGAATGTTGTCTTCTCCTGCTTATCTTTGTTGACTCATCTCTTTTTCGTATAGTTACATATTAGAAAGCAAATATACAAAGCGTTAACAGGCGATATTACGTAAGTTAAAAAAATATGCAGCGCGTGAGGGACGCGCATAATGTTACGATGTATGCACTCTTGCCAAACAAGTAAGCCAAGCTAATATAGCTGTAAACGTATTGTAATAAGGCTCAATCAATAAAATATAACTATAATAACTTCCATGCAAATTGACCTAGTTTAAACGAAGATGTACTATGGGCACAAGACTAGAAATCACTCGTTTTTAAGTAGAGACATCCTTTAATGATGAATATTGGGCTGTGGTTATTCTTAATCCTTTGGGCGTACTACGAGGTACCAACCGGGCAAGATTTTAAGTGATTGGGCCTTTCAATTTACCTATAAGCGAAAATTCTAGAGAAAATTGCACAAGGCACAGCTTTTGGGTACTTGCAAGTCTTGCAACACCAGGGCTGTCAACAACCCTGCGAGATTTTAATATAATATGTAGCTAGATAACATGAATATAATGCCACTAGTTGTACCCGCACACCCACTTTACGCCTCTGCCTATCCCTTCGGGGACCCTTGTGGGGGGGCGAGAGGATCAATTATTATTATTAGTTGTACCCCGCGGCCTCACCCGCGTAAATTTTCTATTAATTATAAATTAAATAGATCGTATCCCATGTGCTCATCCAGCTGATAAACTATATCTGTGTTAAATGTCATGCAATCGCGAGATCGAGCAACGAACGTCCTCAAATACTTTACATATATAATACAAGTGGGATACAATCAAGTTAGGGAGCTTACAGAAAGACCCTAAGCCCTCACTCGTGAAGACCCTAGAAGAAAATAATTAACTTTTCTACGTGTCCCGCACTATCTAACGCAAACGTTAACCTTTTTTTTATAGTATTGATAACCAGACAAACACTATTTATTGTATAGGTTGCTCTATTTTATCTTATACATAAAATATGCTTAACCACATATACACGTTTTGTATCGTTGTGCGCTCTATTATCTGACGTATTGTATTGACAATTAAGTTTAGTATACTTTGTCAGATATGAAGTGGGTAAGGGGAATGACCTAAGGTTCCGTCATCTAGTCAACTAATGACTATTTAACGAATGTATATCTTACTTTCATTGCATTAAGTCTATTATTGGCTGTGAAGAAAATTGTTTACTTCGCGAACTACTTTTCGTAAAGTTAATATCGAGTTTTTACATATTGGTGTAAGGTTTAATTACTATTAATATCTTCAAGACTTCCGACAGGGTTGCGCAAAACAAAGGTATATTGATAGTACCCACTTTCCGCCGGAGATATATTTTAGGTGTAAACGTGACAGATGGCGAGTCCATTGCCGTTTCTCAACCACAACTAATGGCCTTGCGGTTCGAGTGTTGCAGGCAACTACTCGAACCGCTCGGCCACTACGGCTTTTTTACCATAAACTACAAGTGAATAACTAGTGATATGGAGATATGAATAATAAGGAAATTTCCATAGTCGCGCCATCTTCTAGCCTCATCTAAGTTATGGAACGACATAGCAGCTTGAACCATTTTTTTTTATTGTCTCTCGTAGCGTGAGTTCCGGGAACTTTTGCTACTTAACCGGGCAGTTTTATTTAATGTAGACACAATGGCAGCTGTATCAATTATCAGAATGCATAATTGGATACGGTGCGATGTAGTGAAATGATGTCCTTGGCGACTTTGGGTGTCTCGTACACCTGTACTATCAGTATATTTGCCCATGTAACGACACATTATTTGGTCTAGACCAAATCCATTGTATGGAAATGACATAACTTTTACCGCAGCTAATGTCATTCAAAATGTTTTATCCAACGTACTTAATGGACACAAGGAACACTTATTTAACGTCACAATAAAGAAACGGTGGTACCCAGACCACTGTTTCTAAAAAAACAATATCCTGACAGAAGAAGAAATGGCAAAACTCTCTTCATACATACATGCTCGCCGGTTTTAAGCGTTCCCATGTTTAGCTTTTGTTAATGAGCTCTTTGGGGAAGGAGAGAAGTATTATATTGTGTAGGCAGCAGAGGGATTAGTCCTATGATGCTGTCAACACAGTATAACTCTCCGAAAGTAGAGTGGCACTTACTATATATGTGAAGTGATACTTCGGTATCGTGAGCGTAAATAGGCTACGGTAACCGTTTCCCATCAGGTGGGCCGTATGCTTGTTTGCAACTCTTGTTGTATAAAAAATATTTACACTTGGGTAATACCTATCACATTTATGTCAAAAGTGTGTAACAAAATTAGCGTTAATATGTATAATAAATAACATAATATATCCTCACGCCTTCCCACAAGGGTCCCCGAAAGGGTAGGCAGAGGTGTATAGGTAATACCCACACATCCATTTTCCGCCAGAGGTATATTAGGTGCCAACGTGACAGATGGCGAGTCCATCGCCGTTACTCCAGTACTATACATACGCCTTTGAATTACTTCTCAGACGTATGCAGGTTTCCTCTCGATGTTTTTCTTCACCGTTAAGCTCGTGCGTTAATATGTACATACAACTCAAGAGAGGTAGGGCATAACGGGTTTCCCGTTCGAATTCGGAGCTGCCCGACTTGGGCAGGACCTCCACCTTACAGAAGTCCGTAGACAAATAACACAATTTTTGTGTTGTTTCCAGTAATGAGCTGCTTGGGGAGGGGGGAGGATTGTTACATTGTGTTGGAAGCAGAGAGATTAAACCCATTATGCTGCTAACACACTATAAGTCTCCGAACACAGAGTGGCAACGCGCAAGTGATTCTTTAGGATCGTGAGCGTAAATAGGCTACGGTAACCGTTTCCCATCAGGTGGGCCGTATGCTTGTTTGCCACTCTTGTTGTATAAAAAAAAAAGAAAAAAGACAATAATATAGGAACTTGAGTTAAAAGATATTGCGGCTAACTTTATGTGACTTTATAGGCAGGCAGAGTAGATCACCCGTTGTCATCATCATCTAGGTACATACACGCCGGTATTGTAATCTCTTAACGTCCTTAACTATCCTTGAGTGTTGAGTCGATTCCATTTAGGTAGTTAGATCGATGTATTCCTATGTGTATGTATAGATGTTAGTATGTATGTTAGCAGATGTAGTTGGCGTGAGTCATATTTACAAGCACGCTACAATCGCGCATGACGCCACTATATGAAATCGATGTCCGCTCAATTTGCGCAATTACACCTAATATACTTCGTATTAGGTACTTTAGGCTCGGTGGTTTCGCCCTCGTAAAATTTGCTAATGTTACAGGGTTGGCTTCTGCTCGAGTCTTAGTATTATAACTACTATTACAACTTTTAACAACAACGTTTTCCACAACAACTATTATAACTTTGTGGTATAAGCCATATGTTTTATGGGTTTTATTTAATTGGGAAACCCTATCTATCTCTGTGCCAAATTTCAACATATTCTGTTTGTTTAGTCGTTCTGGCATGATTGAGTTGTAAATAACAAGGCTATACCTATTCTAATGTTTGATATTGGTGTCACACCACCTAGTTACGGTGTAGGGTATTCCAAGACGTGGAAATTTCTCCTCAATTAAACGTGTTCCTTCGTTGTTAAACTGTGATTTGTGAGATCACCCGCTTTTACGGCAGAGATATTTTTTAAGACATGACAGATTATATTTTATAGATTTTTTCTCAAACGGCGTGTTTTCTACCGATGATTTCCTCCACCGGAAATCTCGTGGTGTGACAGTACTTAAGGTCAGATAAACTCATTGGCACAGTCGGGATTGGAGGCTGTATTGCAGTAAGTATGGTTAGATTGCTGAGTGTGCGTATGCCAGCAGTGCCGGCGGTGCCAGCAGTGCCAGCAGTGCCGGCGCGTGTTGATGCGGCGCGCATGGCGGGCGGCTGCGCGTGGTCGCGTCGCGTGGGCGCGCGGGCGCGCACTCTGCGGGCGCTGGTGCGCGACACGCAGCGAGCGCTGAGGGACGTGGCTGACATACTCAGCATAGGTGACCAGCTCTCTATACATACATACAACGCGGTCACATTAACTTGACGCATCGCTGGAATGCGAGGCCCCTCCCGCTTCCCCCCGCATTCCCTTAGCTCGCCCGGCAATCGTCAGTATGGTTAGCATCTCTGTTACCGATACGCGCCTCGATATGTTGACTAGTTTTCTGTTGCTATTGTTGTTATTGGATATTTTGTTATGTTTTCGTTATTGTTTAAGTTTGGACTGTTTTTGTTAATTTTGGACAATTTTTGTTGCTAACTAATTTTTGAACATGGGGAAATCTATACACAGTGAAGGGAGAAATCTTGTGTTGAAAGTGTTTTAAAACAAACAAAATAGTTTTCAATTATATTGTATAAAAAATACATGATGCAACATATTGCAAGATTAACAAATAAAACCTATGCTCCAAAATAAAAAATATTGTTTTTATTTAGCTACATGCTTTTTTTTTCGCACCGTACCTGACCGCCAAAATGACGTCATCAAAGCCATGCGTCAAGTTAATGTGACCGCGTTGCATACAAATTACGCGGACACAGCTATTACATACATACAATATTGGAATCTTAAATGCTGTCTGCATTTGCTCTTTGTATTTTTGTTAACTAAGTATATTTTTGTGTATGTATATTTATATTAATAATTATATTGTATATATTGCAAATAATATATAAATACATATATATACATACAGGACATGCTTTTTTATATTCAATATTAGACTTAGAGAGAAATAAAAATATAATTCAATAAGTTATTGTTTCATGGCGCCTGCAACGCGAAAAATTTAAGATTGAATTCCGGCTGTGACAGATGCGTTTTACGGTCTCTCTAAGGTCAAGGAAAACACTGCAATTTAAAGAATTGTATACCTACGTATGTACGTATAGCCGAGCTTGAAAAACGGCAACCGACTCCCCATCTGTCACTTTTACACCAAAGTAGCTACAAGTATTCCGAAAAGAGGGTGCCTTTATAAATTAAGATAAACACGAAAGCCACTCAACCACATTAGTTAACCACGCCAGAGCGGCTGAACGGAATTGGATGAATTTTGGCACAGAATCGATTTTTACGCGGGTGGAACCGCAGGCCACAGCTACATTACTAATAGCTAATACATAATTCGAAGAGCAGTTGTTTCCTCGCAGTGGGTATCACGCGGTCCCGTTGCAGAGCCCGACATATTGTCAACGGTGGAGGACGTGGGCCAGCAGGCGCAGAAGTGCACCGCCCTGGTGGTGCTGGGCGCCAGCCCGGCTGCGCGCGCGCGCCTGCTGCGGGCGCTGCTGGCCGCGCCGCTGCTGCCGCCGCTGCCGCCCAGGGGCTGTCGCTGGGTCAGTGCCACCAGCAACGCTACACCACGGAATTGCATGCATGCGGCACACTGATTCAATATTATTCACTTCGACGAGCACGATCATACGTGCTGAGATTCATGCATCGGACTGATGAATGTGGACGCAGCGAACGAGTATGTCTTATCTTATTCGGTTAAAACTTACGTTCGACATTACGGAACATTCCGTTCACAGATGTCGGCTGCATCGGGCCCTTTAACATTCTTAAATTATGATTGCAATGCCACGTCAAAGCTATGCTCGTCTACTCTTATGATACAAATGTGGCAATAACCATAAGTCCCACCTGATGGTAAGCGGGCACCGTAGTGACATGGTCGTGTCGTATATAATGTAAAAGTGGTTGTTGCAGCTGCGCATCCAGTACGGCAGCAGTACCCAGGTGCACCTGTCGCTGGGCAACTCGGAGTTTGAGCTGGTCGAGGAGCTGCACTGCCACGCCGCCGCCTGGGACACGCTGCCGCCCGCCGTGAGCGCACGCACACACGCACACACGCCCACGCACACACTCGCCCACGCACACACACACTCGCCCACGCACACACACACTCGCCCACGCACACACACACACTCACCGACGCACCCACTCGTCCACTCACTCATCTTCTTTATTTTCGGTTTGCTGGTTTCCTCTGGATGTTTTCCTTCACAGTAAAGCTCTTGAGACTCAGAAGATAGAGACACAGAAAAACTCATTATTGTAGTCGGGATTCGAACTTGAAATCAACCGAGTCTTTAATCTATAAATATCGGTAAGTACATATTATTGAGTTTATTTTTCCACTCCAGGATTTACTCCGCAAAGACCAATCAGACTTAACAACGATCTTAGAAGTGGAGCTGAACAACCAATTCTTGAAAGACGGCCTCAAGATCTTAGTCCCGCCAGATCTAGACTATGACCCAGGTCTAACAGACTATTTGACCCTGAAGAAACTTCACTCGGAGTTTTTTAACAAGCGGTCCAGCATCCTGAGGAATGTGAATCCCGTGTACCTTTACGGCGTGGACCGCATGGGAAAGCACATATTTAGTGACACCATTTGTGAGCCCTTCACCAGCTCCAAGAGTGAAGAGGACTTCTGGAATACCTACAGCTTGCATTATATGACTCGGCTCGGGAATGGGAACGGCCAGTGTGGAGACGAGGAGGAAACTCCTCATGTGGTCGAAGAGAGGGTTGTTGAGGGAAACCGAACGCCTGCCGTGTTCAATGGTGAGGTAGGTACCAACATTTTTTTCAGGATATGATTTATATTTTCATGCCTACCCATAAGGATCACCGAAGGGTAGGCAGAGGTATGAAAGTAGTACCCAAACACCCACTTTTCGCCGGAGATTCAATATATGAGTTCTCCTACGGAACGCTAACTTCTTCCCTTTTACTTGTAACTCTTTCAATTCTCTCTTCTTTTTCTCGCGCCTTTGTGTCAAGACGTAAATAAAATACAAAACAATAAATTTTCCAGAACTGCCTCGACCTCCACCAAATTAAAGAGTTGGACCCTAACGCTCAAGTATCATTCTTCCTCTTCGCTGATAGCGAGGATATGGAATCGAATATGCTAATCCCCGAGCGGCCGGTGGAAGCCACCGAGTCTACTGAAGAACCGTACCGCAGCGAGGAACTGCCGGAGTCAGATCAGGGACTGTTGAGGGATGGACTCATCAGGTAAGCAATTCCAATATCCTCCCGCCTTCCCACAAGGGTCCCCGAAGTGGTAGGCAGGGGTGTATAGGTACCTAGTTCCCACACACCCACTTTTAGCTAGAGATATATTTTAGTTGTCAACATGATAGATGGCGAGTTCTTTCTAGACTTTCATACTTCTTTAGCTTCGTCCACATTCATCAGTCTCTTCATACATGCTAAAAATATGATCTATATATATATATATATAGGAGATCCCATTTGTGAACTCACTCATCACGAAATCTCAGGAACTATGCCGATTGACTTGAAATTTGGTAGAAGTATTCCTTACGCGACACGTTACGAACACGTTTTTAACTATTGCCTCCATAGGAGAAGCAACAGTTGAAAAACTGTGTTTTTTTAATTTTTCACCCGGGCGAAGCTGGGCGGGACAGCTAGTATTTATATAAAACTTCACTCTGTCATTACAATGTATGTGTCGCTCCCAGCCTAGAGGCATCCTCGCAGCAGCAGGCGCGCGCCCGCCGGAGGCTGTACGAGCAGCAGACTGCCTTCATGAACGACCTGATGGACCACTGGGAGGCGATGGGTGAGGCCTACCGATGTTATACACGGAAAAACTCATAGCATAGAGGTAGATCAATAGGTGGATCATTATACTTCAATATTTTTAGAAGCAAATATAATAGAATTTAGAAATAGGTATGGCCATCAGAAAAATAGTCTTATTTATTACAGTTGCATTTAAGTGACGATGGCAGGCCTGCCGGAAATTGAGACAAAGCGTTAAAAATTAAGAAAGTTCGTAAGCAAGTTGTTTTCGCCTGTCGGTAAACGGTTATCGTCGCCTATGAGCGCTTGTCATACCAGAGGTATCGCTCGCGTGCAGCCGACACTTCGAGACCCTGCAAGAATTTTTTGCCGTCTCCCTCCCTCCGATCACGTGCGAAGGAATGCTCTGCAGCCCCTACGCCTCGCAAGCACCTGGCCAAGAGCCAGTGGGCCCTCCTGGCGGACGGCGAGCTGGCGGCTGGGCCCCACGGCCCCCACGGCCCCCACGGCCCCCGCGGCCCCCACAGCCCCCGCGGCCCCCACGGCCCCCACCACAAGAGAAAAGGCGACGACAGAACCATCCGCTGCCGCTCCGCCCTCTTGAGCAACGTCGTGAAATTCGCCACGGACTGTGTGCAGGCCTCACTGCTACACCACTGCACTAGGCTCAGTGAGGTGAGTCGTATGTCTTCCCTATTAAGGGCGGTTTTCGTTCTGCATGCACACTGTTATGGGCGGTAGATACCTACAACCCGCTAGAGAGAGCTGGGGCATATTTTATCTCGTTTAAAATTTGAATTTCTCACGTCGTGTTGGTTGGCCTTTGGTCTCCTTCGGAAAAGTAGCAGAGGTTGCCGGAACTCTTGATGCAAGAGACAACGGACCCAATCACTTCAAAAAGAAAACCATGGAATTTCTTCGCCCGATAGGACATTGAGTTTCTTCTCAAAGTATGCCGGTTTTCTCTCGTGAAGCTCGTAATGTGACTCATCACTGTACACGATATTTTTATTTCATACTGCCATGATTTAGTGGGGCTCATTATCGTTGCATGGATGAGAACGGTCGTTAAAAACTTTTACTTGCATAAACTCTACGAAAAATAGATAAAAACAATCCTTAATGCGGATTGTGTGTTGAGTCAACATTAGAGCTCAATCGGTGTAGAAGCGGCCACGCGCCAAGTTGCCAAGTATGAGTAGAGTGTAGGAGTATGGAGATGTAGTGAGTATGGGGGAGGGGGGTGGGCGGCAGTATGCGTGGGTGGGGGGTGCAGTGGCGAGTTGTGCAGGTGCACGTGCGGCTGGTGCAGCGCGCCATCTTGGCGTCGTTCGAGCAGGCGCGCGAGCTGCAGGTGGTCCCGCGCAGGATACACTTCGCCGCCAGCCACGAGCGGCAGCTGTACGAGGTCAGACACACCCCCACCTTGCATATTGTGTATATAGATATCCTAAATATAGTCGCCGTATACATATTGAGACTTGTTACAGATATTTTTAGTACATTTTAATACAAAAACAACACAATTACAGACCATAATAATTAATTATACATTTAAATTACAAATTTGGCTCCTAACGAAAAAATAACCCTGTATATGGGACATCCAAGACTAAGGTACCGTGTAACGTGTCCATCCTAAAAATATGTGCCATCGGCAGGTATCAAACCCGCGACCTGAAATTACACAGTCAGGATCTCTAACCGACCTTCTATTTGTACAATTAACAGATCAAAAACCATATATATTATAGGTAAGTATGATTAGGACTGGCGCTGTATATATTACGTACGACTTAGTACATATTGGACTATATGTTTAAATCATGCCCACAGACAATAACGGAGAAGTTCACTCAGGGCGACAAGAAGCAGGAGTTGCTGAAGATAATGCAGGAGGTGCTGCAGGAGATGGAGGTAGAGATCAACAACATGGACTGGAGCGTCGATGGTTCGTGGAGACTTTTTTTTATCATTCCTCGCCGTTTTAGCATGTTTGTAGCTATCATATGGCTCACCTTATTTACGCTCACGTTACCGAAGTATCACTTGCGCGTTGCCACTCTGTGTTCGGAGAGTTATACTGTGTTGGCAGCATAATGGGACTAATCCTTCTGCTGCCAATACAATATAACAATCTCCTCCCAAGGAGCTCATTATTGGAAACCTAATTCATCGAGCAGGAACACAACCCAAAAAATAGTGGCGGTTGTTGTCTACCGACTTGTATAAGGTGGAGGTCCTGCCCCAGTCGAGCAGCTCCAAATTAGAACGGGAAACCCGTTATGCCCTACCTACTCTTAAAAAATGTGAACATGCAAGAAGCTCAATAGGCCTTATCGGATAAGCAGACATATTATTCTGCAATGGACACGACATTTGTCGATATCAATTCGATAATTCAAGATATAACTTCCTACAGACTCGCAATCTTTCAATCGTATCCTCTGTACAATAATAGTGTAGACTAGCTGTGCCCGCGACTACATCCGCATGAATTACTTTTACATCAGCTATCTGTTAGTGAAAGTCCAGCCAAAATTGGTCCAGCCGTTTCGGAGATTAGCCGAAACAAACGGACGGACAGACACACAAACAAACATTAAAAATATATATATATTTTACCATCTTTACCATCAGGCGGTTATTTTAATATTACAAACAGACACGCCGATTTTATTAATTTGTATAGATGAGTGAATGTTCCCCCTCGCAGACCTGCCGTGCCACCAAGACCGTCGCTTCTTGGCGTCCAAGTGGTCGCTGTACTCGTCCTCGCGCAGCAGCCCGCCCCACGCTACTGAGGACGTGGGCGAGGACGCTTCTGACGGCGAGGAGGCCGTGTCCTACGATAGCTACAACTTCGACGACTATGAAATTATAAGGTCTCACGAGGAGAGCTTCGGGGCCAGCGAATCCTATGGAGGGAGGGTGAGTACAACATTTTTTTTTCTCTTTATTTAAGGAGTTTTGTCGCACAGTGACTATGCCACTCCGTGAGGTCACCTTGATGTAAAACTTATTCAAATCTACGCTAACAAATTTAAAGCTACCAATGTTACTATACGAAAAATGTCAAGCGCGAGTTGACATCGTGTGAACAGGATTCATTCATTACGTTTGATTCGTAGGTTGCAAATATTCTCTCATATTTCCGAATTCAACCCCCAATGTCTCCATGATGAAATTACACAAGTACGTCTGTGTAGGAAATTTCGCCCAAAATTTGTATTCGGAAATTTTAGCTTTACTTTTGGGCGCTTTGCGATAGAGTCAGGAGAAACCTATACTTCAATCTCTTTCTATATCTCAATGATCTAGTTAAGTACAAATTACCTATTATATATGTTAGATTTCATTAAAATTAAATCGCTACAAATATTTGGATTATATCAATGTACAGGATGTCTCAGATAATAGAACTGTTGTCTTCTAGAAGCTAGAAGCGTGTTGTGAAAATATCCTCATGACGATGCAATAAAACAGAAAGATAGATTTGTTTAATATCTTTATTAGATTGTTCATGGAGCCTTACTACATATTTGAGTACCAGACCTATCATCTCAGGTAGCTTGTATATTAATTACCTAAATATATCTGACATAGACAAAATCCGACGACGACTCCCCGCCATTCAATAGTATCCGCGTGGAGAATGAGTCTGGGATGCTGTCCTCCTCCGCGGCGCTCTGGTCGTCCAACACCAACACCAACATGGCCAACATGGCCAGCATGGCCAGCTATGCCACGTGCACCAACACTGGCACACTATCCCTCAAGCAGGCCACGCTAGATGTACAACAGACTGGTATGGGTCTAGTCATAATAAATATTTATTATTTCTGTTATTCCTCAACAAAAAATATTCCATACATTTTACGTATGTGCTCGTTGTTTCAGTCCTCGCGAAGCTAAGTCGCAAGATAAGTTTCAAATTAGTCAAGTTCATGGATTGCCTTAAAGAGACGTACTTCGGTACCTTGCAGAGGTAAGCATATGTTTCTTACTCAGACGGTTGTAGATATTTCTCAATCGACATATCAAAATCGATAAGGATGCTTAGGATAAGGTAGTAATCGTTCAGGCCATCCTAAGCGGTTACTGAGATTAATTGATTTGGGATTTGAAAATATTTAAAATGTATAGGTCCGAGTAATGCTCCTTGTGGAACTCCCGAAAAGAGTCTTCTAGAAATTATCGAGGATGATGTAATATCATGCGAAACTGTCTATAATGTTTTGACATAAGCCAACTGCACAATATGTATTCTGATTGTTTCTCTCTAGAGTTATTTAGCATAATACAGTACTTTTGAAGTAGTATGTTATGATCTATCGAGTCGAACGCTTCACTGAGATTAGTATTTATAATTTACATCGGTCGTAGCCCTTTAATATAAGATCGATTTGAGGCGAAGTGCATTATCTAGAGTGAATAGATACAGCGGTATCTCTCATTCGTCTCGAGCGAGTGTGAGCGTAAGAAGAGATGGCTCGTCGGCAGATGCCTGGAGTCGCTGGAGCAGTCCTGCCGCCGCGAGCTGAGCGCGCGGCCCGCCAGCGAGGCGGCGCGCCAGCTGCTGGCGGCCGCGCGCCACGTGGACCTGCAGCCCTGCGCCTCCTTCTCGCTGCTGCGCTCGCTGCTGGACTCGCTGCGCCGCCTGCTGCACAGGTGCCCCCCGCTGCCTGCCTGGCCGGGCCCCGCAGGCGCGGCCCTGCACCAGCCCCTGCCCGCAGGCTGCGGCTGCCGGGCGCGGCGGGCGGCGCGGCGTGCTGCGCGCTGAGCCCCTTGTGGCGGCGGCGCGCGGCGCTGCAGCAGCTGCAGCAGCTGGCGCCGCAGCGGCTGGCGCGTGCCATCAGCGCGCAGGTGCTGCAGCGGCTGGGCGCGGCGCACGAGCAGTTCCAGGCGGCGCTGGGCGCGCTGGAGGCGGCGCTGGGCGGGCGGCTGGCGCGGGCCGAGGACACGCGGCTGGCCATCCGCAAGCGGCACGCGCCCGCCCTGGCGCGCCTGTGCCTGGAGGCCACGTCCATGGCCGACCTGCTGCGCCACGGCGTGCCCGACCTGGGCCGCGAGATCGGTCAGCGCACACTCACTACACTACTCTCCTACTACACTACTCTCCTAGTCTAGTACGACAATTATACTGTTCAGTTTTATATTGCGAGGGATAGAATCTATTTTGTGGCCAGTACGGCGTGGTGTGTGTGTGTGTAGGGCGCTGCCAGTACGGCGTGGTGTGTGTGTAGGGCGCTGCCAGTACGGCGTGGTGTGTGTGTGTGTAGGGCGCGGCCAGTACGGCGTGGTGTGTGTGTGTGTGTGTAGGGCGCGGCCAGTACGGCGTGGTGTGTGTGTGTGTGTGTAGGGCGCGGCCAGTACGGCGTGGTGTGTGTGTGTGTAGGGCGCGGCCAGTACGGCGTGGTGTACAGCGCGCGCAGCTGGGGCGGGCACGCGCCGGTGGCCGTCAAGTCCGTGCTGCCCGCCGACGAGCGCCACTACCACGAGCTGGCCATGGAGTTCTTCTACACCAGGTTACTATCACCTACACATTCGTACTCACAACGAGTCTAGCTTCGTAGCGAATTCGGCTCGAAGGACCATACAAAGTGGGCGATCAAAAATTACCTCCTCATTTAATGCCTTTATAAAAAAAAACACTAATTCCTTTCAACGTTTCTTTCCCACTACGACTGGTATCTGTAATGGATACAAACTTCCTATGACTTTGACTAAGTCATTGGTCCACCCCTAGGGAGGTCGATCAACCGTTTCTAATAGAACAGACAGTATAGGTACCAGAGTTCCTTTCGAGCGGCCTGTAAAGTGTGGTGGTGTGGTGGTGTGGTGGTGTCCCAGGAGCATCCCGGCGCACCCGCGCGTGGTGCGGCTGTGGGGCTCGCTGGTGCAGCGGGGGGCGGCCGGGCCTGGCGTGCTGCTGGTCACTGCCAGGAGGCACCGGGACCTGCACGCCGCCGTGCGCGCCGGCCTGCCCGAGGCCCGCCGCATGCGCGTGGCCTGCGACATTGTGCAAGGTAGCCCCGCCTGCCCCGCCTGCCCCGCCTGCCTCGCCTCCCCCATATAGTGGGGTGTGTGCAGGCATCAGACACCTTCACTCCTTGGGGCTGGTGCCCCGCGCCATATAGTGGGGTGTGTGCAGGCATCAGGTACCTTCACTCCTTGGGGCTGGTGCACCGGGACATATAGTGGGGTGTGTGCAGGCATCAGGTACCTTCACTCCTTGGGGCTGGTGCACCGGGACATATAGTGGGGTGTGTGCAGGCATCAGGTACCTTCACTCCTTGGGGCTGGTGCACCGGGCCATATAGTGGGGTGTGTGCAGGCATCAGGTACCTTCACTCCTTGGGGCTGGTGCACCGGGACATATAGTGGGGTGTGTGCAGGTATCAGGTACCTTCACTCCTTGGGGCTGGTGCCCCGCGCCATATAGTGGGGTGTGTGCAGGTATCAGGTACCTTCACTCCTTGGGGCTGGTGCCCCGCGCCATATAGTGGGGTGTGTGCAGGTATCAGGTACCTTCACTCCCTGGGGCTGGTGCACCGCGACATCAAGATGAAGAACGTGTTGCTGGACAGCGAGGACCGCGCGGCGCTGTCGGACCTGGGCTTCTGCGCGGCCGAGGCGCTGATGTCGGGCTCGCTGGTGGGCACGCCCGTACACATGGCCCCCGAGCTGCTGGCCGGGGACTACGACGCCGCCGTCGACGTCTACGCCTTCGGCATCCTGTTCTGGTGACCTGCTTTTTTATTTCAATTAGGATTCTCTTGTAACACTCATAGGTGATCTATGAATCTTCGGTTTGATTCCCACTGTGTATCTAGAATATATGACATCAGGTTGATGTATGTTTATAAATCGAACGACATATAGTTTACAGAGAACTAACACCCTCTTCTCTCTCTGTCTACCTCGTGAGAGCCTACCTACCTATTTGAAAAGTTGAACCATGGAGTTTCTTGCCGGTTCTTCTCCATGGAAGCGACCAACCCAAATCGTGCACCTTTTTCGACGTTTTATAAGAGCCCACCTAGGCCTATGTGAAATAAAAATATTTTGTTTCGAGTCCTCGAGTTTCGACGTGATGATATGCAATTATCGACGATCTCTCACGTAAACTACATGTAGCAGAAAGCCCTTGTATTAACGGGAAACTACTTTTATCTAATATTCTTCCGTTCGCTGTTTTTTCAACAACGCCGTTATTATTATTATCAGCTGGTGGTTATTATAGGTACGTGTGCGCCGGCGATGTGAAGCTGCCGGCGGCATTCGAAGCGTTCCAGAACAAGGAACAGCTCTGGAGCAAAGTCAAGCGAGGTTAGAACTTCAGAAGCTATAGATTAAGTCGAGAATTAATTGACAACATAGACATTGAAATCCTTTTCAAACGTAGGCAGTTGTCTTCTCGATATTGCCCTTTACTGCAGAACTTTTGTTTGACACAAGAGTGGCAAACAAGCAAACGGCCAACCTGATCGGTAGCAGTTAGTATCTACGCTCACTATATTGAAGTACCACTCGCCCGTTGCCACTCAGTGTTCGGAGAGTTATACTGCGGCAGCCACCCCCTACTGCCAGCACAATATAACAATCCTGGGTAGTGGGTACTATCATCGCTCGGTCACCCGGGCTGGTCCCAGTAGAATGTAAGCCACGTGGTTGCACCCCCACCCCCAGGGCTGCGGCCCGAGCGCCTGGCGCAGTTCTCGGACGAGTGCTGGGAGGTCATGCAGGCCTGCTGGGCGCCCGAGCCTGCGCAGCGCGCGCTGCTGGGGGACATACAGCCGCGCCTGGAGCGCATCCTGCAGCACGCGCTGGACCACGCCCCGGACCACGCCACGGACCACGCGCCGGACCGCGCCCCGGACCACGCCCCGGACCACGCCCCGGACCACGCCACGGACGACAGCTTGCACACCGCCGGCGTTGATAACTATCTGTGAGATGGCAGCGTAATGCTAACTTTAACTACTGTGATTGAAGGTCCAATTTTGATCGTGCTCACTCTTAAGCTAGTGAACTGAGCGCTGTGAATTCCTTATATCAGAAAAGCTTTTAATATATTTATTTTTTTATTCTGTAAAGCCTTTTAAACGATTAATATTTTTCCGAATATATTTTTATTACGTCGATCGCCGAATCTCGTGACACTAATATACAAGTTAAATCAAGATTAACTTTTAGTACCAACATGAGTATACAGATAGCAGAACAAGTAATGTTTTCATGGTTCGTTTTATATGCAAATATTTTCATATATCGTACTTATAAGGTCATATCTAGTCCCTTATGGCCTGAGTATATAACGTATTCTCTCTTCATCCACAAACAAACGACTTCATACAAGCCGGCCGGTGAATTTTAACCATCTTTTACGGTCAATTATAATAATCAGATGTTGTTAGTGAATGACAGACAGTGTGCCGAGGAGCGTGGCTTTTACTTGCTTCTTAACATACAGTAGTACAGTTGCCGGCCTAGCATATGAGAGCAAGTCGATCAATGTATCTCGCAACGCAAATGACACCACTATTGTGACGTAACGACAGTGAAATTTTTTTTTACATCAAGTAGAAATACTACAAATTGTTCCAATAGCTGTAAAATCCATGTCAAGTTATATTGTTTAGTTACAATAGTATTTTAATATGTATGCAATGTTAACGGCTTTAGTTGTGGTATTAATATGTATTCTGCTATTTGTCTATGTTCATGTGTTGTATTGGCAACCAGTACTAAGTGTTGCCATAATTATTGGAAAATTAAGAAATAGCTCCTTATGATGCGTGTGGTGTTACCACCTGCACTTATCTAAATCTTTTTAATTTCTACTTACAAGGGAAACGTTGGTAGTATTAAGTCTACTTTATCAAATAAATTGCAAGACAAACCTACAGGATAATTAATGCTTCCATCTATAGTACTATTTTTATACGAAAATAGCTTAAAGCCTTCAGACTTTATACGATGTATTATTAAATTAAGATTTAATTGTGAATTATAGGTTTGTATATATAAATAAGTCGAGTCTTGTAACAAGCATAATAATGTATCTTGTAAGAATACTTTTAACGAAAGTTTCCAGTTTTTCACAGTGCAGTGAAATTATTTTCCCTTTTAGAGGTTTATTTAACTAATGTTGTTTAT
>JACCPG010006923.1:0-13332 GCA_016069955.1 Drepana arcuata
AGGTAATATCCAACACCCGCTTTCCGCCAGAGGTATATTACGTGCCAACGTGACAGATGGCGAGTCCATCGCCGTTACTCAAGCACAACTATACATACGCCTTTGAATTTCTTCTCAGACGTATGCAGGTTTCCTCTCGATGTTTTCCTTCACCGTAAAGCTCGTGGTGTGACTAATCACTGTACTTGTCTTGTCTTGATATATGGCCATAAAATGTTTAATGAGCAAATGCAACCGATGGTCTAACGAATTCTAAGAGACACACGTCTCAGTATGGTATGGTGAACCCATCCAAATGTAACTTGCTCGACTTTGTAGCTATGGTCTACAAACTGTAACAACAGGACGAAAGGAGCGCCTTAGTTATAACATACTTCATATTATTTACTCGTTATGCAGAAGCAGCGATGCGTCGATGACTTCCCTCGAGCCTGGACAATAACTGCACGAGTCCAGTGCCACTGTCTAGGGGCACCCAGTCTGCGCAATTAGTGGCATTAAAACTGTGACATAATTTTTATTGCAATAATGGTACTGAACTCCGGTTGATTGCGGCATCGGAATTAGCAGTTGGTAGATCAAATTTCTACACAACCACACTGGTTTCCTCCCCCAAGAACTAAAATGGCAGATCGAAACGATAGTTAAAGATAGATAACGAAAGACGATTAGTCGATAAACTTTCCCAGTCAGTAAACAAGATACCCTTCAATTTTATTGAAGTGTCGGGCGCACTTGTGAGTCTTCGCAGCGGAATCGAATTAAGATATTCTTTGATCACGTTTGCTCGCTTCATTTCCACCGTTTCACTTCAGGTAGGCATTCGCAAAAGCTGTTTATTTTCCTTGTATTTGGATTTACCTCCCCAATTAGGTACACTGTAACCCAGCATTGTTCTCGACCATTGACCCGTAAGTTTAACTAATCAGTACAATAAAGCCAATAACAATTTCTATTTTTAATCTATAACACCATATACACATATACTAATTATCATCACGCCTAGTCCCAATGTTGGCTGAGAGAGTAGAGCGCCGGTTGCCCAGTTTCTATATACATGATCGCTTGTTTCGAGTACCCTTGACGGTCCCATCCTTGTTATTCATAATTATAAGATAAATTTACAAATAATTGATATATATATATATACAAACCCACATTCTGCCAGATATATTTTAGGTGCCAACGTGACAGATGGCGAGTCCGACGCTATTATTCAAGCACGAATATACTCCTTTGAATTTCTTCTCAAACGTTTACAGGTTTCCTCTCGATGTTTTCCTTCACCGTAAAGCTCGTGGTGTGACTAATCACTGTATTTATGTTCAGAAAAACTCATTGGTGCAGTCGAAAGAGAGGTAGGGCATAATAAGAGAGGTAGGGCATAACGGAATTCGGAGCTGCCCCACTGGGGCAGGACCTCCACCTTATAGAAGTCCGTATCCAAATAACACAATTTATTGTGTTGTGTTCCTACGCGGTGAAGTTTCCAGTAATGAGCTCCTTGGGGAGGGGGGAGGATTGTTACATTGTGTTGGAAGCAGAGGGATTAAATCCATTATGCTGCCAACACACTATAACTCTCCGAACACAGAGTGGCAACACGCAAGTGATAATTCGGTATCGTGAGCGTAAATAGGCTGCGGTAACCGTTTCCCATCAGATGGGCCGTATGCTTGTTTGCCACTCTTGTTGTATAAAAAAAAAAGAAATTCGAACTTGCGATCTTTGTATCATCAAGGATCAAGGTATTGTCTCTCGAACCACTCGGCATCCACGGATCACAAATAATTGATGCACTTTAAAACCATGTTTATATGAGAGCCACTGACCAATTCATTTATATTCTCATATAAACTACATCAACTGCTTCTCACCTGTGGTTGGCACCAATGAGTTTTGTGAAGTTATACAGTGGATACCAAATTCTTTACTGTAGTGAAAACTTTACACAGCCACCAACATCACAACCTGCACATGAAGGTTTATTTGACTGACTCGCCATCTAACACATTGAGGCAAATGAAATGTGCATCCTTTTACACCTCTACTTTGCAGGAAAATATGAAGACAACAAATTTTAGCTAGTCAAAATAATTTTAAATCAATTAATTATACATAAATACTTTAATTGATCCATCTACTATGATATCTGGTTCAAAATGCCTTGTCTTATAAGAGTTTGACATTCATTAGTGGGCAGGAAGTGTCTGCTGTCTTTCTTTAACATTATTACATCCCCATCTTCCAATTCCAATTTGCCATAATCAGCTACGCACACAACTTCAATGTACAATGATTTTGGTGGCTTGAGGTTTTCCGTTAAATCAATGCCGCTGTAACCTATATCTTGACCTAGTGACCGCATGTAACTGGCTAAGTTGCTTGAGTATTTACTGAACCAATTGTATTCATCATCCGACAGTAGCTCCCTCACATCAGGAGGCAGGACAGAACCAAACTCCCACCTTAATGTCTTGATTTTGGTCATACGGTTGTATAAGTATGCAAGAAGACAACGCTTGTTTCTTTCTAATGCTGAATGTCTTACTTGTACTGTGGTCCACAGTGATTTATTCTCTGTCGTTGCATTTCTGGAATTGGAACACAAACCTTTTAGATTTTTTTGCAATTATACATGAGATAACTATGATTAAGGTACAGTAAGTTACTAAATACTGAAACTTGTAATTGTAATCATAAAGTCAAACCTAATCAAACACACTCAAACTTCAAAACTATTTAATAATTTAGATAAATAGCAGGATTTTACTCACATATAACTTTTTTAAAAGAAGTTCAGATATGTATTTGTGTTTGAGAAACAGCAAAGGACTCTCCATGCATCTCATTGGCACCCAGAATATATCTCTGAAGGAATGTGTGTGTATGGGTACTTTCTATACACCTCGGCCTACCTCTTTGGGAACCCTCTTGGACATTAAGACATATATATTTTTTATTTATTAAATGATAGTGATTATTTATAGGTTCCTATACTCACGCATCATTCATGTTCATTTTAAATAAAAGGTGCATTTCCTCCAGGATCTGACGTATCTTCTCATCCTTAATGTAAACAGAAAATGGTATATATTATGTTTATCATACATAAAGGGATGAGACAAAGCTACTACACAAACTGGATTTGCAGGTTATACAAAAATAAGCTAATATTGAAACAATTTCGACAAATTCTTTTTTCATGATGTTGTCTTATTGTGTATACAACTTCATTATTAGCTATGCGAGATTATTTTGAATCGTTTTAACGGAAATTAGTTACCACTTACATCGAATTGGTCTATTGTGTCTGGATGTCTCTCGGCTTCTTTTAATAATTCTATTACTTTTTCAGAGAACATTTTTTAAACAGAACAATCATATATAAAACCACAGGTGTCGGTAACGCGGGTTATTTATTTATTTCTAAAGTGACAAATTGTTTGGCAGTTTGAACATTTGACTTTAGATGTCAACACATGTCAACTTCGGCCATTGTTACGATAGCTGTCCAAAATATTGTTAAAATACATGCGTTTGGGCAACTGAAGTTTAAAAAAACGTTAGCAATCACTTAGTAAATATTTTTTCACACATTTCGGCTCAAAGCTTACTATACCTAACACTAACAATTGGATGGCATTAATCTTATTCAACAAATGTGAATTTAAGCACTTTGGTTGTTCCAGACCTATAAATAATAATAATACTAATAGTACAAACGAACAACTACTGCATTAATTAACTTAAATATTACAATATAGTAGGCACACGGCCAATAATGAATAATTATAAAATATTGTGTCGGTACAGCTGAATAAACCAATTGGCTTGAATCTCATCTCAAGGGAGTAAGAAAAGCACATCTGCGTTACATATATTGTATGAGAAAATTATGTATGTTAAACTATGGGAATTCCTCTAATCTAATGCATTTAACATTAATGATTTTACGAATGTTAGATAATATTGCACGCCTGAATACTTAACTTTACGCTTAGAAGCCAACGAAGCATATAGCGAGTTCCTTCATATGCGCAAGTAATAAAGTATTCACGCAAGTTTTCTTTCAATCTTTAACCTCCTGGTGTTATTTTAATGAATATTTGTGGATTGATTGTATTGATTAGACACAATTCTGGTTTATTAATTATTCTGTTGGTAAATGTAAAAAAAAGCTGCTGAAGTGGACAAGTACAAGAAAAGAAATCCCCGATGAACAAGTAATCAGAACCTTTGGTAGTGTAAACTAAGGGTGTAGATTGAAAGCCATAATAATACAATAAACCTGTCGCTCAAAAAGTTAAGCGAACTAAGGGGAACATCTAGAGTCGCCACGAATCCACTTGCACGATTCTACCGAAAGGTCCTAAAGGGCCAGTGTGACGAGCAGGGCTTCATCAAAGTTGTAAGGAAAGAGAGGCCCGCTTGTCGGAATCAGTGCGGAAAGGCACCTACTGGACCGAAGTTCTTGTTGCTCCAGCCTTCCCGACGACGCCGCTGTACGTGTCCCGCCTACACTACTCGACAGGGAACCAGGATGTCGAGGAGTACATTCTCCTGAAGACCAAACGCTGTCTGAGGGTCGATCGGTTGGAGTCTCGCCATAATGTGAATTGTAACTCTTTTTGTAGTAAGAATTCTGACCGACCGGCTATCGACCTTCCTTCAGGAGGAATTTTGGCCCTTTGAACTTTGGAGGAACTTTGGAAGTATTTTGTAGTTTTCCGGCGATTCAGAGGCCGGATATGCAACACCCCGAGCCACACGTCGCCAACCTCACGTGTGAATTAGTTTTAAGAATATTGTATTTTATAGTTCATTTTTATATAGTACTAGCTGTGCCCGCGACTTCGTCGGCGTGGACGGCTTTTTTATCTTTCGTAAAAATGTTTTTTCTTTTTCAATAAAAAGTATCCTATGTTACTTCTAATACCTCCAAGAATATGTGTACAAAGTTTTATAGTGATCTCTTAAGTAGTTTTTACGTGAAAGCGTAACAAACAAACTTACATTCACATTTATAATATTAGTAAGATTATTGTATTTGTATGTGCCTTGTAGCCTGAAATAAATAAAAAAAAATTATCTTGATATCTTAAAGTACGGTGTAAGCTAGGTGCCTAACTGGCTTACACCTAAACATTTCCTATTTAGAGAAGTGTGGCACCAACGGCGGGATCTGGTAATAGGGCAGTAACTGTAAGCGTGAAGAACCACACAATTAATCTCCAAACAATTAGTTTGAATAACAGTGGTGGTTTCCCGGTCTGCTATTTGTTTCATCGATCTAACATTAAATACCTTAGTTTACAATTCTACACGTCACAAACGAACAGTATATGTGTTACAGATGGCGCTAGTATCGTTAGTTATATACTTCGCGTGAAGAGGCAGCAACCACCAGATGGTGTATCCGAACAAGAGAGAACGGAACGGAATGGAAACGGAAAAAAACGTAATTAACGTCATCCATCACATCGCTGCGCGAGCATCATTCTTTGCGTACAAGTGTTAATTGAAGCACGGATGTTAAAAACGGATTAAATAAAACATGTATTCACGTCGCTAGTGAAATTCTATATATTTTTTATACTTTTAAAGTGTGATATTGTTTCACTTCAGTGTTTAGAAAAATAAAGTAAAAATGAGTGCCAAAAAAGGAAACGAAACAAAGATCCCCCAACACGACGAAAATCAAGATTCTGGTTTTCTATCTGGACCATGTGACCTTTTATCTGGTGAAATAGATACGAGAGCCAGTTTTGACCTGGATGTGCCTAGTGATAGTGCGCAACTGAAGCAGGAGAGTGAGTTAGATAGTGGGGTGGTGTGCATATCAGAGTGTCTTTCCAATGTGCAACTCTGTGATCTCGCGACACCGCATCCGCAGATCACCGTGGAAACTGTTAAAACTCAAGACTTCCCACCTATCTCAATATTGTTCGAGCAAGACGTCGATGGAGACACGTAAGTTTCCAAAGATTACCTTATTTTGCAACATTTGTCTACTCCTTACAGTTCAATAAGTTTTATTCTTTGATCATCAAATAATCCATAAGCAATTATAAAATTTTTGGGCTGCATGACCTCAGAAATTACATTGAAATCCAGCATAATTATGCTATATCCAGTTTTGAAGGTATCTACTCAATGCTTTAAGAAGTACAAAGAGCAGTGTATAGCTCATCAAGGTCATTATTCCATACATTAAGTTTGTATTTACACTAAACTTGCAACTAGAGGCTAATCACAAAACTGAGATAAGCCAGTGACCTGTTTGGCTTGTGTATGTGTATAGTAAAATATACTTATACCTCGTAATGCCATGCAGAACTTACTACTCTACTAGTAGATTTTTTTGCACTAATAACTAGTCAAGTTACTAGTACTAAAAAAAGTATCAAGCATTTGTTTAGAAAAAACTTAGTTTTACCTAATCAATGTCTCTATTTAAAAAATGCAATTCTTCATATTTTTTTTTACTCAAATCCACTTGTTGCTGCTTTTTCATTTGGTTAATCTATTTGGAATTTTTATCCTTCAAATTTTTTATCCTTCCTTGGAACGTTAAGAGTACTCGAAACCGACAAGCATGTATGAAGAGACTTATGAATGTGGACGAAGCGAAAGAGGTATGTAAGTCTAGGGAGAACTGGCGCTCTATACTCTCTGCCTACCCCTTAGGGACTTGCGTGATGATATGTATGTATGTATGTATCCTTCAAAAGACATTTATATTTTGTAAAAATCTTTCATATCACCATATTCAGATAACTTAAATAACAATCCTACTAATATTATAATTGTGAAAGTTTGTCACTCAAGAGACCAGAAAATAGATTAGTTGGATTTACACAAAAGATTTTAGTTCTAGGAAAATAAATGACAACATGAATGCAGATGAAACCTCTGGCTCAGCTAGTTTTTATGACAATTGTATATTATTGCTTCGTAAATCATGAGTGGGGTACAGCTACCTAGATGTGTGTAATTCAGTTCAATGGCCCAGGGATAGACCAGATGCAGGGGTATAGGATAGACAGCCCCTTGTGCCATTAAGGAATGGTTGATATATATGTACTTTATTATAGAAAGTATTTGAATCATGTTTTCAACTATATTTTATGCTAGCAATAAAAGATAACATATCTAAGATATGCTTATGACAACATTTACCATTTTAGTAAGTATAAGATGTAAAAACATTTTTGTAGTCTCATGTTGTAAATTTAAGACACAACAGCTAGGAATATTATATTAATATACAAGGAAGTAATACTTCCTACTCAAACAACTTATCTGGCATTTCCTACATTTATTTACCTAATTAAATTCAATTTATTTAAATTGGTTCTCATCCAACTGGTTAGATTACTAATTTTATTCTTACCTTATGTATTAATAACAACAAAATTATTTAACTGAACCTTTTAGCTACCTTGTGAGGTAAGGGCTACAAGAAAGCCAGCAACATTTCCTGCATTAATTGCGGGCCTTCTGGCCTCATGACCTGCCACTACATGAATTTGGCCACCTCATGTGACCAACACATTGACAAAGTTGTAATAGTTCATTACTTGATCCATCTATATTCCAAATATTGAGTAGGTAAACACTGATGCTAACTTTCTTTTATAATATTCGGGTTGAGAAATTGTGGTTAGAAGTTGACATTTTATTCTCTTTATTGAACAACGGTAGTGTTATTATGCCTTCTATGCCAATTTGCCAGCATGGGACCCACATACATGTATTCTATGCAAGATTAAAGATAAACTGAGCCTAGATATTCACCAAGGATACATGTATATTTATATAGGCAGAATGTCACAATTGTAGGTGCTATATACTTTAATTCAAGTGTAAGGACTAGACTAGTATGTTGAAGTTACTTTTTTGTCATGACAAAAGGCTTTTGTTCTATTAACAGGATCTTGTTAAGAAAAATAAAGCTAAAATATGTAACTTATTAAGTCATAACTAGATAAGGAAAATGTAACAATGGGAGCACTCAACACTTTCCAGGGAGCAAAAACTATAATGAAGCCAATTTGTTGCAGACAATTACACATCGCATCCGTACACGGGTGTGAGAAGTCAGTGGGCACGCTCATCAGGGTGTGCCCGGACAAGACGTGGCTGGATGTCCCCAACGACTATGGCCACACAGCGTTACACCTGGCCGTGATGGGCGGCAACGAACTGGTCACCAGGATGCTGGTGCGCGCCGGAGTGTCCCTCGCGGTGCGGGACAGGACGGGGGAGACTCCGCTTCACAAAGCCACCGCCACCAAGAACCTCAAGTGCCTACAAGCCCTCCTTGCCCATGTGCCTGAACAGCCCTACAGGACCTTATCAGCAGTACTCAATCAGAAGAATTATAAAGGTAAGCATATTTAGGTAATATCTTGTTGATCGCTAATAATAGTGAAGCTTCGTTGATGTTACGCCTTATACATTCTTGTGTTCGCATTAATTATAACTTGTTAACGCTATTTACGAGTTATGAATACTGAAAATATGGGACACACGGACACCATGCGTCCGTGTGTATTTTATCGGGATGAACTGTGACCTTATTTTTTTTGTTAAATAGTAACGATCAGAATAAACAAAGAAACATCAAACTCTATTAATCGCATTTTAAACTAGTGGAGGTCGGTTATATTAAAATTTGGTTTCATTGGTGCATTGTTTTCTGCAATAAAAAAGATCATTGTGTTCATCTAGCTAATAATCTAGCTCTGTGCCAAAAATCATCCAAATCCGTTCAGCCGTGATTGAGTACACAAACATTCACATTTATAATTTTAGTGCGATAACAATTCGGATGCTACCAAATATGATGACTATACGCATTAAAACTATGTTTTACCGTGCATCCATGACATCATCAATATTCCTGGCGCACTCGTGGGTATGACAACACTGCATATTGCTAATCCACGATATAAGCGGTACACATTTCATCGAAAATTGTTCAGCCATTGGCGCGAATTTATGGTTTCATTCATTCACTCATTCGTATAGGTACTTTCGCTTGTATATAAGTTGGATATACCAAGACATCGTTGTGTTCAGAATATAAGTAAATATAAATAATTATTTAAGTTCGCAAAGTCCTTCTGAATCACATAGTAAAAACCCAACGGTTTTCCCACATCACCTCACTCAATACCGTTCCACCGGAGTTTGTTCAATTTGAAAACCATTTCGACTTAAAATTGTGTGCTGTTTAGTATGTACTTAAATACTTTCTTTTACCACATGACTTCTCCCGCATGGAATTTGCCATTAGGAACGGTTTAATTATCCATTGTTGGTGAACAAGAAAATACATAACTTCACCACCTGTTGCTCTTTTCGAGAGAATGTAGGAAATACATTTTGTTACAAAAAAAAAATATACACTAGAAAATCTTTTCTTACGAGTATAGGAAGCTGGGCCATGCCAAAATATTACCTATTGCAATATTTTCATGTATAACTGATCCAATGGTTTCTTTTACATACATACCGACACGTATAATAAAGATTACCACCGTATCGTTCCCCAGGTATCTGCATTTATGCACATCAATAAATCTATATCTGTGGGTGCTACAAAAATTATACAGCTTCGCTATTATCATAAAAGGGTAGATATGGGGCATTTGTCTCTTCACTTTGGGAAGGTTCTAAAGTTCTTCAGTTCTTTCAGTTCTTCAGTGTGACGTAACGATTCGTACTCCGAGCGCATGCTCACTAGTAGCATCATTGAAGTACATTTGCTTACTAATATAGTAAAACTAGTTTCATAGATAACCTCTAGCCGGAGCATTGACGTTTCATCTAATAATTGCCTCTGCGTGTATGTGCGTAATGTATTGAGTAAACCCACGAGACTAGAGTCCGAGTGCGATCGGCCTCTTAGAAACACATTGCGATAGTTCATTGGACGTCGACAAATGGCATTTATTAGCAATTGGGTTGATGTAGCTGATCACTATGCCGCACAAAGACATCGGGCATTGTTTACGTGTGAACGCCCCGCGCCGCCGCTGCCGTTCACAAGGTCTCCATTACGCTCAATGCCATTAGAATTCTCCTGCACTCGGTCACCTGCGGCCCCCGCCCGACGTTCGCCTCAACGCGGCACAGCCACTAATCATTATTCTAGAATTGGAATTCCCTATTTTACTAATGATATCAAAAACAATATTATTTCTTCTAGTATTACTGTCAGTGGTTTTTCCGGACTGGTTCGCTTCTCGTTTCGCACATGTAAACACGTAACAAGATTTTGGCCTTTTTACAATTTACATATGGATTTACCTGATACGACAAACGACAACCTTGCCGTGGCAGTTGGAGAACGTGTTATTATTACTGATTATTTGCGCGCCTCTTTACATTTTATATTGATGGTTCGGTCAAAGTTGAGCGCTCGCGCTGCGCAGTCACCTGACATTCCGGAGGCTGGAGCCGTGGGTATTCCCAGAGTTACGACGCGGTCGTGTTACAACCGCGGCCGAAGTGAAAGCCTCGGATCGCTGTCAAACCAAACGTCCTAACGATAACGCTTCGGATACCCGACGATTGTTCGAGCTCTAATTGAAATGCTATTACGAGTATGCTAACTAGGCGACGACGCCGAGGCGAGATGGTTTTCCCTGTCGAGACGTTATAATATCCAATGAATAGTTGATATTATGCCGCGGCGCGCCGCAAATATTGCGCACAACACATACGTGCTTTTGTTGTTCCACTATTTTTGGATACAATCAAGGACGTTTTGATAATTTCAATATATTCTCGTATACCACAAAGGCAAAAATTTCAATATTTATTTGGTAAAATAACAAATTTGTTTTTTAAGGTGATCGTCCAGGAGGTTAAATTGAATATGATAGATACCAAGTAAAAGACTGATTGGCGCACCCGGTGTGGACCGATGGGGCCAGGAAAACCGCAGTGTCGAGCGGGCCGGCCCACCGACATTCCGTATATTTTGAGAACTCTAACAATACCCCGAGCCATGGCGATGATTCTCTGGGTTATCCCCACGCGAAAGTGTGCCTCCGGCCAGCGTTACATACATACGGAAATCCCAAGCGTTCATGTGTATTATTGTCGTGTTACGTGGGGCTGAGACTCGTACTTTCTAATTCGGCTCGACTGTACCAAATTAGCTCTCAGTGGTCCGCCGTAGGCATGTCTCGAGGCGTGCACTCAACCTGGGATGTCATATATCTTGGAGAACCCCTTGATACATTGCGAGTTTTGCAGTTTAGTAACGCGTTCTTCATCATTTATGTAATAGGTACCTCGTTTGGTTAATTCTAGATACATCAAAGTAATCTTACCGTGTCGGTTAACAAATCAAGGGAGACGCGCAATCGAGCAACGTTTTGTTTGTGGAATTTCCATACTTTCATGATTGCTGATTATATTTTAACAACTTGAGATACTAATGTGTACATTTTAATTGGATTGTCATCTCGTTATGCGGAAGCATGCATAAAATAAATATTTCTTTATCGACTCTGTCTATAAGGTCGGTTAGGGTCGGGCCGCCTTATGTATCGGCGTCTATATACACCTAGTGCTTGAGTACGAGGTGTATTGGGGTGTTAGGTGAGGCAGCGAGAGGTGTGCTCGGGGGCGGGGTATACTTGAAGCATGCTACTGTACAGTTATCGGACGTTGCGTCTAATGTGAGCGTAGCAGGTTTATCGCTATCGATATAAATATTAAACAATTTAATGGTATTTTTACTGAGCTGGGATTTTCCAGCGCTCGGCCCGGTTTTCCAATATTATTGTCATGTTATCGTGAACACTTCAATGCACGCAAATCGATGTCCTCTGTAACGTACTTGACACATACTGACGTCGTGCAGTTCAATTCGCTTTAGGTACTCGGGACATTTGCAAAAGGCTCTTATAGGAGTTGCCTGCTTCAATACATACTATACATCTTAGACAATGTGATACCTACTTGCATCTTATCTATTGTATAATGGTCGATTACCATACGGCATAGGACAAAAAAAAACATGTTCTCATTTGGAATCTGTTACACTTAATAGACGTTGCCTGTTTATCCCCAGTGGGGATATGCGATGGGTGCCTAAGAATTATTTATTTA
Source organism: Drepana arcuata (assembly GCA_016069955.1). Taxonomy (NCBI): domain Eukaryota; kingdom Metazoa; phylum Arthropoda; class Insecta; order Lepidoptera; family Drepanidae; genus Drepana; species Drepana arcuata. The sequence goes on from JACCPG010006923.1 coordinate 12,136, forward strand.
TTGCAAGTATTGACTTAGATATACATATATAAATTTATATGGTATTGAACTCGTATTTGGAAAGCAGTTTTGGACATAAGATAAGGGGTTTTAGAGCTCGTGTTTTAGTGTATATTGTTGATATGAATATTACCATTATATGATAATGGTCGGCGCACCAGCCGGCCTGCGAGGAGACACTCACAACCAGTAAGCTCAGCAAGCAGATAGGTAATCTTGGTACAATGTAAAGCGTTATTTCCCCAGCATAGGTACTCGGTAACATTGTAAATACCCCAATGCTATTTCTATTATAAGCATTAAAGCCGCAATTTGGAAAACACCGTGTTCATTATGACCAGAGTACGAGTGCCTGTATTTAATTACATTTGTAATTTGAGTCTTTACCCAATTTAAACTCGCAGTAAAACTTGTTTGACACCACGTGGTACGCGTACGGTGAATGCCACGGGCTCTTTCTCGAACATCAAAATGCACTAAACTCCAGTCCAAAAAGTTTTCTATAAACAAATGCGTCATAATATATAGTTGGTAATGCGTGAGTAGCCCAGCAGCAAGCAGGTCGTATGCTTTGAAGTATTGAAGACATACAGTAGACCCTAAGAATCGATGGAGAGTGTCAACTGTGCGGAAATGGTGGAAATATGAATAACCATCGTCTCATCGCCATATTAGGCGAGGACGGGCCGCCGGCGCGCGCCGTTCGCCGCATTGTTGGGAAAACCCCAGTCGTTTGCGCCCGCGCACCTCACCCGTCGCTGTGACGACACGTACTTGCTTTACTGCCACAAACGTAGGCAACGCACGTAATTTATTCAAATCAGTTGTACACTGAGTAGTGTATGTATACATATATCGTGTAGTGTACTACACGCACTGAATGACTGGCTCGGTACTGACTGACCGAAACCGAAATCGCCTCAACGACGACATTAGTTATCAAGAATCCCAAAAGACCTTGAGTCTGTAATGTTAGTAAACTGAGATTTTCATTTTAGTCGTCGTATCATAAATACCTACCCATTTTTTTTATCGTCATCTCATATCCTCGGTGCGTTATGGAAATAGGTAGAGATGTAGCGCTCGTAGATGTCAATTGACGTCATTCTATAGTCAATAAATATTTTGTGGGATATGTAATCTTTAAAAGTTCAAGATGAAGTCAGAACTATAATCTAAATCGGCAATCCAGGATAG
>JACCPG010006924.1:0-49974 GCA_016069955.1 Drepana arcuata
TCGGAGTTCTTCAAGAAGGGTGTGAAAAGATTCCTGCAGGGTCGGCAACGCGCGAGTGATACCCCTGGTGTTGCAAGCGTCCATAGGCGGCGGTAACCGCTTACCATCAGGCGGACCGCATGCTTGTTTGCCACCCAAGTCGTATAAAAAATATATATATATCGCACAAATATACAATATAATTTCTTAACGTTTCGCGTGTAATTAATCTCGTTAAATTTGATTGGTTTCTTAATAATAAAAAAAAACCGTTTTAACTAGTTGGCTATATGGCTATAGTTGGTAGTAAGTACTCCGGATCATCTCTCTTCTGTCGGCCGTTACACGGCCGTTGGGTAACGAACATCCATCCATTTATTCAACCTTCACTGTTTCCCTTCCATCTTCTCTCTACCACGATCGAGTGCTACTTCCGACTTACTTTTGTTGTCCTTAGTCATCCGCGCGTTCATTTATACAACTAGCTGTACCCAGCATGCGTGGTAATGTCACGCAAATTTTAAGACTTCTTTGTTTTCTGGCCTATCGTGGACATCCTATGAACACCTTTATCACAATCTGATCAATGATTTTGGAACGCATAGGAAACAAACAAACAAACATTGATTTTTATTTATATAGATATGATAAGGAAAGATAAGTTAGGCATTAAAAAAATTATTACTCCTTTGGCGGATCTGTTATGTCTTGGCTGATAGAACACCTGCCCTTCTGTTATGACGTTTAACCATGTCCATCCAGGGTACCGTATATTGAAAATGTTTTCATTTCCTTTATTTTGAGAACTAACATTGCAATCTGCTATTGAGTAATTTTTAAGGGTTTTTCTTCTCACCATACGTTTGTCAGAATTTTCAACAGTGTGTCACAGAGCACAAGAACCACCTTACTGTGACCGCTCCGAGCTCAAGCGACGTCAGCGACGTCAGCGAAACTTTAAGTGCATTTCGCTAATAACGCGGTGCCATAGTCTATCTAAGGAATGACATATGACGGCAACTATACCATTTTTTTATGCATCGAAGTGTAATGCGTACAGATAAAAAACTAACACTTCAGTTTTAAACAATGTTTAATCCCACTTTAAGGTGGCAAACAAGGTTGCGTTACGGTAAACGGGTAACGCCAGAAAAAACAAAGTCTGTGTATATTTAAAAAAAATTAAAAAGCTTTAGAATGATGGAAACATTTTGAGAAAACTTGAAGAAGTACACGATTAAAAACCAAAATTATACATTGATGTATGTACATAGACCAAGCTACCTGTCACGCTGGCACCTTGATATTTCTTTGGAGAAAAGAGGATGACCTCTCACGGATCCGGGAGATGTAAAAATAATATTATTGGGATCTATTAATTGGTCCTTGTGGGAAGGCGTGAGGATATATTTATATATATATATATTATATTATTATTAATTGGGTTATAGAGTCTATATTATAGAAGTCCGTAGCCAAATAACACAATTTATTGTGTTGTGTTCCTACGCGGTGAATAAGGTAATCAGTAATGAGCTCCTTGAGTAGGATTGTTATATTGTGTTGGCAGCAGATGGTCCCATTATGCTGCCAACACAGTATAACTGTCCAAACACAGAGTGGCAACGCGCAAGAGATACTTTGGTAAGTTAAGCGTAACTAGGCTGCGGTAACCGTTTTCCATCGGGTGGGCCGTATGCTTGTTTGCCTCTCTAGTTGTATAAAAAAAAATTTCAACAAACATCAAGTGTGTGCGGGCGCGTAAGTTTTATTAAAATATTTCTCCAGAGCCACTGTTGATTCTAATTAAGTTCGTCTTGAGTCAGTAATAGGGAAATTTTAATTAACTTAGCTCAAACGAGCTTGTGGCTAAGCCGCTAAGTCTCTTGCAAATAAAGATAATTGCTAAATCTTTGAATGCGTCACAAACTGAGACACGCAAAACAATATTAGATTCTCACTTTTGAAATATTAACTGATATCTCTACTAGGATGCGAACGTCAAGAGTATTCGAAACCGGCGAGCATGAGTGAAGAGACTGATGAATGTGGACGATGCGAAAGAGATATTTAAGTTAGAGAGGTAGGGCATAACGGGTTTCCCGTTCGAATTTGGAGCTGCCCAACTGGGGCAGGACCTCCACATTATAGAAGTCCCTAGCCAAATAACACATTTTTGTGTTGTTTTCCTACGCGGTGAATAAGGTTTCCAGTAATGAGCTCCTTGGGGAGGGGGGGAGGATTGTTACATCGTGTTGGAAGCAGAGAGATTAAACCCATTATGCTGCCATCACACTATAACTCTCCGAACACAGAGTGGCAACGCGCAAGTGATACTTCGGTATCGTGAGCGTAAATAGGCTACGGTAACCGTTTCCCATCAGGTGGGCCGTATGATTGTTTGCCACTCTTGTTGTATAAAAAAAAAAAGTCTAGAGAGAATTGGCGCTCTACCCTCTCTGCCTACCCCGTTTAGAACTCAGCGTGGCCGTCTAACTTAAAGGTCAGAAGAATATTAAAATGGTGATAAATATTAAAGATTATATATAAATTATCTACACGCCTTCCCACAAGGGCCGCTGGAGGTGGGCAGAGATGTTACACCCTGAATTTTTCTTTCCAAAATGATTTCGACCAATTTCTGAATTACCTTGTCAGAGAACTCGAGTGCTCGATTTAAAGCTTTAATAATGTCGCGCCCTTAGTTGTCAGACCGAGTGACGTAAAGCTCTCGCTGGCACTCCCTAAGGACTATTCTACTGGAAACAACAGTTTGTATAACATAGGCTTCAAATATGGGACGGATTTGGAATCCAAACTAATATTTGAGGTAATCTTACTTCGTTACGCCTTTCCACAAGGATCTCCGAAGGGGTAGGCAGAGGCCATACACCCACTTTGGGTTTAAAGAATTTATTTCTCATAAGAACATCACATGAGTTCACTTAAATTGAGATATAAAAGAGTTACAACAAATATAGCGTACATTTTATCTTCTAACGTGTTAGTATAATCTAAAAAAGTATCCTATGTTACTTCTTATACCTCCAGGAATATGTGTACAAAGGTTCATGATAATCGGTTATGTAGTTTTTACGTGAAAGCGTAACAAACAAACTTACATTCACGTTTATAATATTAGTAAGGATTATGGATCATTACTTTCTTATGTACAGGTGTAATATGTGTAAAGTTGTCTGAGATTCATTAAATTTGTATTTTTGTATAATTGTATTGTGGGCGTGAGGTAATGACTTTCCGCTAGAGATATATATTAAGTGCCAACGTTACAGATGGCGAGTCTGTCGCCGTTACTCAAGCACGACTATACATACGCCTTGGAATTTCTCCTCAAACGTATGCAGGTTTGCTCAATGATTTCCATCACAGTAAAGCTCGTGGTGTGACTAATCACTGTACTTAAGTTCAGAAAAATGAATTGGTACAGTTGAGATTCGAACTTGCAATCTTTGTACTTGGTACTCGAACCATTAATCCACCACGGCTCTTTAATAAAATAAAAAATAATAATACAATTAAATTATCTTACTACTTAATATTTATAAATGCTTGGGATGGGCTGAACAGAAACGGATGCAATGCAATGGATACAGAGAAAGGTACCTTACTTTTAGAAATGACTATTGTTCCAGAAGGAAACAAAAATAAATGTGCCTACTTATATGATTGAATTGCAAAAATAAGGAAAAAATACAAAGTATAAGAGCAAATCTACGGGAAAAAGCTAGTAAGTTTTAAAGCCTCCGTGTTCAAAAAGCCGCTTACTGTCGCTTTGTAGCCAGTGCAGGCTACAAGGCGCCTACGGTAAGCCTTTCAGAACGGGGTAAAACATTGGGAACCGCATTGTGACTGTTAGTAATAACTTGTGGTTTCATCAGAGTTAAATTAATTTAAATGATAAAGTTATAATAACTATATATGAAGAATATGTATAGTCTAAACTAAATACAGTGTCACATAAAAATTAAAAGTTGTCTTCTAGAAGTTGTCGCGAACTGTAAATATATTTTCATGACGATGCAACAAAACAAATAGATCCAAAGATAACAGAATCACAACATTATTAAGGGGGGTAGCACTAATATCGGCAAGAGACGCACAATGTTCGAATTGGAATTTGTGGCGGTTTGCAATGTTAAGGCTGATTTACACAGGGTCAGTAACTGACTACAAATTCGAGGCAAGTCAGTGCTGACCCGAAAAAAAACCTGTGTAAACTGATTTGAAGTCAGTACAGTGGCTTGAAGTCAGCGCTGACTTGAATATTCGGACACGAATTTTCGGGTCAGCACTTGCCTCGAACTTGTAGTCAGTTACTGGCCCTGTGTAAATCAGCCTTTAAACAAAAAAAAAAAATACACAAATAATTGCAAAAAAAAACAAAAGCCAGCCCAAATCCGGCCCGGTCTTATTTCTGTCAAGTTAATTACAAGTCCTTCGAATGCCGTTGTCCTTTAACGAGCTATTATGTAAGCCGTTTATTGTAAGTGTTTGATTTATTTGGTGTGTATGTATGTTTGTTTGTATGTCAAATATAAATATCAGTTTTTTCTCAATGCATTTGGAAGTATATAACATAGAGTCCCAATCGGGGTAGGCAGAGAGAATAGAGCGCCATTTCTCTCTAGACTTGCATACCTCTTTCGCTTCGTCCACATTCATCAGTCTCTTTATACATGCTCGCCGGTTTCGAATACTCTTGACGTTCCCGTCCTCGAGCGTCCGATCGATTTGATCCAGGTAATTGGAACGTGGTCTTCCTCTGCCTCTTCTTGCACACACTTTCGCTTTGTATATCTGTTTTGTCAATCTTTCTTCACTCATCCTTTCTATATGCCCAAACCATCGTAACATGCTCACGTTCACGCCAGTTGTTTTGCGAATCTCTTCATTGCGGATTCGATCTAAGATCGTTACGCCGCAAATTTTTCGAAGAGATCGCATCTCAACTGCATTTATACTATTTTCATGCTGCCTCTGACATACCGAGGATTTGCTGTCGTACAATAAAGCAGGCACCAATATCACGTTGTGGACAGCAACTCGAGCATCCTTGCTCGGACTTTATATGTCATACGGAAGTATATACAAGATTTACTGATTGCGAATTTCTTAGTAGATGTGAATATTATGATGCTGGTCATGAAGACTGGTACAACCGTTATAACGGAGTGGTTTAAGTAGCTAGCTTCAAGATAGAGGTATCAGGTTCAATGGTTCATTCAAATACTACTACAATATACCTCTGCCTACCCCTTAAGTAGACTTTTTCTGTAACTCTGTGTGGAGATTGTGTGATGATCCTAGTCAGTAAATTAATAATTAATATGTAGGCAGACGTGTGTAGGTAATAAATACCCACACACCCAATTTTCGCCGGAGATATAAATACATTTTTGGTGCCAAAATCATGTCGAATACATCACCCTAACTGAAGCACGACTGTTCATACGTCATTGAATTTCGTCTCAGACGTATGCAGGTTTCCTCTCGATGTTTTCCATCACCGTAAAACTCGTGGTGTGACTAATCACTACTTAAATACAGAAAAAAATCATTGGTACAGTCGGGATTAAAACTTGCAATCTTTGTGTCGCAGGCAACTACTCGAACCACGGGTTGTCGATATATAATATCATTAATTCACGTTTGATTGCCATAAACTAGTTCCCTCACGCCTTCCCACAAGGGTCCCCGAAGGGGTAGGCAGAGGTGTATGGGTAATACCCACACACCCACTTTCCGCCAGAGGTATTAGGTGCCAACGTGACAGATGGCGAGTCCATCGCCGTTACTCAAGCACGACCATACATACGCCTTTGAATTTCTTCTCAGACGTATGCAGGTTTCCTCTCGATGTTTTCCTTCACCGTAAAGCTCGTGGTGTGACTAATCACTGTACTTAAGTTCAGAAAAAACTCATTGGTACAGTCGGGATTCGAACTTGCGACCTTTGCGTCGCAGGCAACTGCTCAAACCACTCGGCCACCACGAACTAGTTCCCAACTTTGTATAATTTTATCAAGCTGACAATATCGGCAGTGAAGTGCGTTATTAAAACGTTACAGCGTGCAATAAATGATAGCTTTACATCGAGAGCGGTGTAAAATACTTTGTACTTATTTTTAAAGTGTTAAGTGAAGTGACCCAGTTTAGTTGACGTCGGACGCGGATATTTTGCAAGGGAGATATCGTCAGTAATGTGACGTTCGCACATAAAATGTTGTATTCTTGCAAATCAACTATATATATATATATGTTTATTATACACTTGTATGTTAAAATATATCAGACTAAAACAGTGAACCTAAAACTAAAAAACCTTAAGAGAAAAAAATTACTTAAATATATCAATACATATAAATTACGTGTCACGTTGTTTGTCCGCGATGGGCTCTAAAACTACTAAACCGATTTCAATCAAATTTGCACGCCGTACGCAGTTTGATCCAACTTAAAAGATAGGATAGCTGACATCACAATTGGACCCGATAGGTGGCGCTGCGATCGTGTTTCAGGAAGTTTAGCTTTTCATCCGAGCGAAGCTGGGCGGGACAGCTAGTTGTATATATTCTAGTTGACGAAAAAAGTGTATAAGGCGAGTGTGAATGAAAGTGTTGGAAGGGGTAGACCTAGGCGGATGTTTCTAGACCAAATTGGGGACGTCTTGAAAAATGGTCAGGTCAAGAGTACCCTAAACCGAAGAGCATGTATGAAGAGAATAATGAAAGTGGACGAAGCGAAAGACGTATGTAAGGATCGTAGCAAGTGGAAAGAAGTGGTCTCTGTCTACGGGAAGGAGGCGTGATTATATGTATGTAAAAATTCTTGCAAATTAAAAGTGTACGTATTTTATTACGTAAATGAATAAGATGAAGTATTTCACGAAAAGGTATACCGCCAGCCCGTTCACTAACTATTGTACCTTCCTAAAGAGTCCCCAGGCGGCGACCTTGCCAAAGGTCTAACAAATGGCTTACATCGCCGTTTTGAGCACGGCCAGTGGCGTAGCTACCGTAGGGCTCGACGGGGCCGTGCTCCGGGGCCCCCGAATATATAAATATACTGGATTCCAGGAATGCGACTTTAATAATGGCAACTTGAATTATTTTAGTTCATTAAAAAAAATTACAATGTGTATTATGGAATCGACTCTATTATGACGAATTTAGAGTACGACGAATCTGAATTACGACCAATCTGTATATCCTACGTTGAATTCGGAATACGAGGAATACGGAATAAACGATTTTAAATAGTTTACTTGGTGCCCTAGTAATTTTTTTGCACCAGGGCTTTTGGTTATCTAGCTACGCCACTGAGCACGGATCTATATTTTGCTTGACGTGCGTCCGGCATGACGAATATTACCTACCGGATAACTTCCAAATTGAATTAGTTAATTTTTCTACCGTTAAAGTAGATGAACCGAAAGTGATCTGTAAGTCTAGAGAAAACTGGCGCTCTACTCTACCTTCAGCCTAACCTGTGAGGCACTCGCTGTGATGATACGAATTTACTTTGAATTTATTCATACGCGTATGCAGATTTCCACTCGATGTTGCCCTTGACTTCTTGAAACACATTTCAACAGGGATTCGAACTTGCAATGTTTGTGATGCAGGTAAATAATAATAATATAATAATTTATTTATTTATCAGATAATCTAAATCCATTTCTTGTTAGTAGACATAGGCTTATCTACTAGGTTAGTACAAATACATTACAAATACACACAATAAAACAAATAATTACAGAACAGACTACCACTTCACCCGATACCCTTTGCGACATGTCTGGCACAGCAATGCCTGATGTAATGGCAATCTATCCTGCTGGCTATCATAGTCAGGACAATGTTGGAGCTGGCAAAGACTCACTAAAACTTCACTATTTGTGAATCATTTGGTGTGTGCACATAAATAAATACGTTTCTGGCGCCTCACACTAACTGAATATCATATATTGTATATGAATTCAGAGGGATTAGAGCGCCAGGTTTCTCTAGACTTAGAGGAAAAGAGAGGTACGGCGTAACGGGTTTCCCGTTCGAATTTAGAGCTGCCCGACTGGGGCAGGACCTCCACCTTATAGAAGTCCGTAGCCAAATAACACAATTTGTTGTGTTGTGTTCCTACGTGGTGAATAAGGTTTGCAATAATGAGCTCCTTCGAGAGGGGGAGAATTGTTACATTGTGTTTGAAGCAGAGGCATTAGTCCCATTATGCTGCCCACACAGTATAACTCTCCGAACACATAGTGGCAACGCGCAAGTGATACTTAGGTATCGTGATCGTAAATAGGCTACGGTAACCGTTTCCCATCAGGTGGGCCGTATGCTTGTTCGCCACTCTTGTTTTATAAAAAAAAAACCTTACAGACCACTTTCGTTTTATCTACTTTAACTGTAGAAAAATGAACTAATTCAGTTTGGAAGTTATCCGGTAGGCAATATTCGTCACGCAGGTTTTCTTAATATCTACGATTTACGACAAAGTTTTTTCATAAATCAACTTTTTATTGTTAATACTAGTGTGATCAGTCTTCATGTATCAGGAAGAGAAGTTACGAATGCAGAGGTGATCGCTGAATGAGAAGGAATAAGAGGTAAAAAATGCGCCGACTTTAAATAACGAATACCATACGGAAAGTTAATATAAGGCGAAGATTTTTTTTACTTTCATAGATTTCTGAGTTTGTAACACTGACAATACACTCAAACTACGTATTTAAGTCGAAAATTTCGAAGGTAAGTAAATTTGTTCACGGTCAATACTTGGATGGGTGACCGTCCGCCCCGTAATAATGAAATACCAATGGATTAGAATTTCTTCACCTTGTATTCGCAATTTTATACTCCATATTCATATTCCACCGTCTACAGTCGCGTGCCTTTATTTGAGTTTCACGTCGATAGATGTCGCTTTGTAAAGTTAGATCGCGCTATGGTTTCGTTGACTCGATTCATAGACGTTGTCTGTTGAGCGTTTCCACATTAAGCGGTTTTCAACTGGACAGCATATCTGTTCAGTTGAGTTACCTAACCTATGGACTATTTTTGACTGGCTATGCAGATATTAATTTGCTAAGTCATTATTAATAATAATTAATAGCGATGGGCGAATGGCGATTATTAAAAATACTATATAATGCAGCTACCCAAAAAGAAATCAACAAATTTCGATCAAGCTTTACTGGGAATGGTAGTTGAAGACTACCAGCCCCTATCGGTGGTTGAAAATAAAGGGTTTCGGAATTTTATTTAATTTCAAACTATTCAACCTAATTATATTTTACCCAGCAGGAAAAAAATATCGGAGACAGTGTTACCGCAAACGTACAATGAAGTATTATTAAAAGTTAATAATATTATTTCCGACTTAGAGCATTTGTCTATTACCACAGATTTATGGACCTCAGATAGTAACAAATGCTATATAACGAACACTGGTCATTTTATTCATAAATTTACATTGAAAATTTATGTTCTGGGTACTGAAGAAATTTCAGAAAACTACACAGCACAGAATATTGAAGCAGCTATAAGAAAGTTGTTGTCGAAATACCCTAGCTCATTGGATAAAATATCTGTGGTAGTAAGTGACAATGGAAAAAGCTGTCACAGATCATCTTAGAAAAATTCACCACCCCTGTGTTGCACACACATTAAATCTTTCAGTTCAGGAATCAATAAATAGTTGCAATAACCTTAGTGGCTTATTTTATCTTGAGTAAATGTCGTGCTTTACATGCGTATTTTAAGCATAACAACATAGCCACGTATAAACTAAGAGGAACACAGGAACAAATGCAATTGCCGATTTTAAAACTAAAAAAGGATATGCCCACTCGCTGGAATTCTATTTTATTTATGATAGAGAGATATTCAGAGGTCAGAATTCCTCTTTCTGCTACCCTAATATCGTTAATAAATGCTCCTGAAAATCTCGACGCAAGCGAGCGGGCAATCATTGATGATGTTATACCACTTTTAAAACTCATCCACAAAATTACAGAAGAGCTATCAGGAGAGGAGTATCCTACTCTTTCAAGGGTTATATACCTTTAATTAGAGGGTTGCAATATATATTGTTACATAAACGTCCAACTACAGATGTGGGACGGGCTTGAAAATGTAGCCTCGGTGATGTGATAGGCAGAAGATTGGGCGGCTTAGAGATACACAAATCTGTAGCTCTGAGTACGATATTAGATCCAAGATTTAAGAAGACCGGGTTTGGTTTGCTTGATAATGCTGCAAATACTCAGAAGTGGCTAACAGAGGAGCTGGCGAAACAAATTTGTAATTAAACTCCTAGGCAAAGTACACCTAGTGCTAGCGAATCATTGCAGCCTGGAAATGACAATGATCTGTGGAACGTTTTTGACCATAAGGTAATGTCAGAAATGTCCACTTTAACGCCAATTTCATCCGCGACTCTGATCGTAAAGCAATACCTAGAGATGCCATTAATTAATAGGAAAGGTGACCCGTTTATTTTTTGGGAAAGACACGGTAACACATTTCCTTCTTTATGCCACTTAGCATTAAAATATCTATGTATACCAGCTACCTCTGTACCATCGGAAAGGGTATTCTCAAAAGCTGGTTATCTAACCAACCAAAGGCTAAACAGATTGGCGCCAAAGAAACAGGAAGAGATCATATTTTTAAACAAAAATATGGAGCTTTCAAAATGAATACAACAATTTTAATACTATTTATTTTAATATGAAACATACTTTACTTTTTCATTGTTATAATTAATAACACTTATGCTTTTATTTCAAATAATATTATCGTTATTTTTTAAATAATTGTTGCAACTCTAAATGTATGCTTGCTGCATATCTGACTACTCCGGTGTCCGGTAGTTAGGTATGCATGTATGTAGAACCGGTTACAATAATAGTAATACTTGTTTATTGCAGGCAGAGCAAGCAAATATATTGTTACTGTGTGTGTTAAACAATCGTCCTTATAATTTTATAGAGCATAGAAGTTTTATTATTTTTTTATTTATTTGTGATATAATATATTATTGATCTCCCAAGAGACTGATTATTGTGATGAAGTTTGTCTGTGATGTAACTTCGATGTCAATTTTAATACTTTTATAATAATAATAATAATATATCCTCACGCCTTCCCACAAGGGTCCCCGAAGGGGTAGGCAGAGGTGTATAGGTAATACCCACACACCCACTTTCCGCCAGAGGTATATTAGGTGCCAACGTGACAGATGGCGAGTCCATCGCCGTTACTCGAGTACGACTATACATACGCCTTTTAAATTTCTTCTCGGACGTATGCAGGTTTCCTCTCAGATCACATGCAACTACAACGGTAACCAGCTGCCACGACGTTAGTTTTAATAGATACCAAAAATAGGAAATAGCAAGGCCATGAAACACGAATCAAGTATCGAGTTAATTATATCATTACCTCTACCTATGTTATTATCTGTATATACTATATATGTAAATGTACATCTTATATATGTATATACTAACTAGCTGTACCCACGACTTCGACGGCGTGGACGGCTTTTTTATCTTTCATAAAAAAAAAAAATTTTTTCAATAAAAGTATCCTGTGTTACTTCTAATACCTCCAAGAATATGTGTACAAAGTTTTATGATGATCGGCCAAGTAGTTTTTACGTGAAAGTGTAACAAACAAACTTACATTCACATTTATAATATTACATACATACATATCATCACGCCAAGTCCCTAACGGGGTAGGCAGAGAGTATAGAGCGCCAGTTCTCTCTAGACTTACATACCTCTTTCGCTTCGTCCACATTCATCAGTCTCTTCATACATGCTCGTCGGTTTCGAGTACTCTTAACGTTCCCGTCCTTCAGAGTCCGATCTATTTGATCCATTTGATCCATTGTATATATTATTAAGGATAGATGGCATCAAGAAAGAACACACCTTTTCTTCGATAGCGACTATAATGTTCGAGTGGCAGCGGGATTTGGACCATTAGTTCCGCAAATGTGTCGCTAGATGGCAGCACGTGTAGTTTTAAAAACTTCATTCGCTGTCCTTACAAGATATTTATGATAATCGGTTAATATGTTTTGAAATAGCCGTGGTGGCCGAGTGGTTGCGAAACATTAAGTATCGTATAAATATATCAATGTATAAATCAAATTGACCACGGGGAGACAATATAATAGCACAACTTCAATACATGTACCATATTATATCCCCACAAGCATCCCCGAATGGGTAGGCAGAGGTAGTATATATACATTGCACGGGAAATATTTTTAGAGGCCAACGTGGCAAATGGCGAGTCCATGGCCGTTACACGCACGATTATTCTTAAGTCTTTAAATTTCTTCTCAAGCAGGTTCCTTCTTAATGTTGCCTTCACCATAAAGCTCTCTTGACTAACCAGCTTTATGCTAGAAAATTCTTAAGTTAAATGGATGAAGCTGGAGTTTGCTGCCTTTGTCTTGGCCAGTTAAGTTAAGCAACGGATTTGGCAAACTTACTTAGTTTTAAAGTTCAATAAAAACTGCGATGTGGTTTGTGAACATTACTTCTGTATTGTACTAGTTGTGCGTCGTGGTTTTACCTGCGTACATTTTCATAATGATATCCAGTTTACATACCAATGAGGGCGGAATTCTCTTCTGGAACTAAACATATCCCTCGTCCCATTCCGGGTGATGAAATAAATAAATACATTGGGACAACTTCAAACAAATTTACCTAGTCCCAAATTAAGGAAAGCTTGTGCATGGTAAGGTAGACAACGGTATATTTACTTATATAAATAGATACATACATAAATACATAGGACACCCAGGACTATTATTACACCTTATTTAACGCCGTTTAGAACCGTGGTGGCCGAGTGGTTCCAGTAGTTGTGCTATATAGGATATGTAGTAAAAATATTCCAGAAATATAATTTACCAATGGAATCAAATATAACGCGAGTAAATCCACGGGGCACAGCTAATCCAGTCATAAGTTGGCCATATAAGTCGGTAATTCAAGTTGGCCACACAAGTTGGCCATACAAGTTGGCCACAGGAGTTGGTCCCATAAGTTGGCCATACAAGTTGGCCACAGAAGTTGGCCCCATAGGTTGGCCATACACGTTGGCTACACAAGTTGGCCCACAAAAGTTGGACACACAAGTTGGCCACACGAGTTGGCCACAAACTGGCAATATAAACATCAGTAAACCGCCAAAATATACCCAGACATTGGATGATGGCCTCTATTCAAGCCTCAAACGATGGTAATATAACTTTGAACATCGTAAGGAACCGGTGAGTTTATTCTTATCAATCACAAAGGGTCCGGAATTTCAGATTTTATTGTGTGATTTTACACAATAAAACCCGGATGCGAATTCACTGTTGCGGAAAACCGCTATTAACTCGTCACAAGAGATTTTCCGGGTGGTACACAGGGGGAAAATCACATTTAGATATTGAAATTACCGAATTTATTTACAATTAATAATATTTACAAAGAACCGTTGAAACTAACTACTTACAGATAAAATATTTGTCCCAAATTGGTATCCCGAGGCAACGTGCCAAGAAGACTAGCAGCATTGCCACGCTGGATAGCAATGCTGATTCTCTGAGCGAGATATGTTCCAGTCCGCCTGTCACGAGAGGTCTCGACTAGACGGCGCGAGACCTCTTTAAAAAGATGGTGAGCCTCAGGACCCCAAGGCCCCAGAGTTTCAACAGCAAATGCAGCAAATATGTAACCTAACCGTAAATTACTAAATGTAAACATTATTAATATACTCACACATATATATATATATATATATATACATACATATCATCACGCCAAGTCCCTAACGGGGTAGGCAGAGAGTATAGAGCGCCAGTTCTCTCTAGACTTGCATACCTTAGTTACATATATTTCGAAATGCCACAAACCTCTTTCGCGGCGCATAATATGCTGGACTTAAGAAACTGCCAGCAAACATCGACACTCTCAAACACATCTTTCGGTGGACAGGCTAGCTGTTCAGATACCCTTTCTTGATATCTATACTATATAATATAATATATAATACTCACTTCTATCTATATAATACTCACTTCAAAACATGGTTTTATGAAAGTTTTTCCGAACTTATTTATTGCAGTATTATATATTAACGCCATCCCACAAGGGTGTCCGAAGGCATACTTAGAGGTGGGTAGGTAGTACCCACCCCACACACTCACATTCCACCAGAGATATATTTTAGGTGCCAACGTGACAGCAGGCCACCACCGTTACTCAAGGACGACTATAGTTATATACGTCTATTGAATGTCTACATAAATGTATACAGGGTTCCTCTCTGTTTTCCTTCACAGTAAAGCTCGATAGATTAGTGTTTTATTCAGGAACAAAAAACTAATTATTAATTAAAATTTTACGCGAGTGAAATCGCGGGACATAAGTAGCCAATGATGTCTTACATTTCACAAGCACACACACGCATTTAACCGACACTTCTGTCTACCTGGGATCTTTGTGGGATGGCGTAATGATATTTTTTTTAACATATTTATTTTTAATGTGTTTCCTTTTATCGTGTATTTCAAATATATGAGCAAATTTTCCACTTTCTTAGGCACCCTCGAACCAACCACTCTACCACTCCTGCGTCTTAGTACTATCAGCGTGCATTGGTATATATATGTACGTGTACGCAGCTGATCTCAGATTCAAGGATCCTCTTTCAATTTGTGTTCCTCGCGTGTTCGAAAGCAATATTATTATTTCATTAAGGGCTCTGGTCTTTGTTTGGAATCAATTACCAATGCTGATACGGGCCTCGATTTGCGGAACTTTATTACGACTGATTCGTAAGAATATTAAGAATAATGTCGGTATTTCGTGGTCGTATTTAGCTATGTTGGCTTTCAAAGGCTGAGTTCTTTCCAAGTGCCTTTTGTATGTTCATACACATATTTAAATTTAAAATGTAAGCAGTGTGTTACGGTTCACAATCTATCCACAGCTTAGAATCTCGCGAGATGGATTATAATCTGACGGTATGTACAATTTACCGGTGAGATATACATACATATCATCACGTCTAGTCTGTAAAGGAGTAGGCAGAGAGAGTAGAGCTCCGGCACTCTCTAGACCTACAGACTTACTCTTCCGCTTCGTTTTCATATATTCTACGTATATACGTACGTATATGGTCTACGAATTCACTCGTTAAAAAAATATGTGGTGGCCGAGTGGTTCGAATAGTTGTCTGAGACACAAAGATCGCAAGTTCGAATCCCGACTGTATCATTGAGTTTTCTGAACATAAGTACAGTGATTAGTCACACCACAAGCTTTACGGTGAAGGAAAACATCGATGAATTTCTTCTCACGTGAACTTCTTCGTCGTGCTTTAGAAACGGCAATGGACACGCCATCTGTCACGTTGACACCTATATCTCTAGGAAAAAATATTGTTGTTACACACGTATCCATAGACTACTGTTTAATATTCTAGACCTGTGTCTGTCCCTTGTAGGTAAGCGTGAATACTTATAAATCCCGGTTATATTGCAGCATCGAGTATTCAAAAGGAAATTGGATCAAATAATGACACTCTTTTCTTGTGATAATAAAGTACGAAATAAATATCTTTCCGGTCCCTTTCAGAGCGTTAACAGCGGCGGGTGAAATATTGTGTTTCAGTATAGACAGAAGAGATAACATTATACATATTACAGGTTTATTTAGGAGGGCGTCTGTACGTTTGAATACATTTAGTATCAACTGTCGCTTGAGAGCTGTTGGTGTATGACACTTCGGCAATTAATAACCAAGTATTATTTACATACGCAGTGATATCCATACCTAATTATATACATTAGCACAATACAATCACACCCTCGTTCACGCCAGTTACTTTGCGAATCTCTTCAGTGCGTATTCGATCTTAACTCATTTTGCGGTACTTAGATCCAAGGTACGCTCCTCAATTGCATTTATTTTGCTATTTTCATGCTGATACAATCTCGGATTCGCTGCGGTAAGTGGAACCTATATGGTGTTGATCAAGTCTGACTACGTTCCATCAACGTAAATACCCTCCACTTAATTCAATATCTTAATATAAAGACAAACGATTTCATTCACTTATTCATCTCTTTAACTTTTCTTTTTTCTTATTATACGACATGGGTGGCAAACAAGCACGCGGTCCGCCTGATGGTAAGCGGTTACCGCCGCCTATAGACGCTTGCAACACCAGGGGTATCACTCGCGCGTTGCCGACCCTGCAGGACTTGACAATTAATATTCTAAATACATTTTTCGTATGTAGGGACGGAGTCGCGTTCAGAAAGCAAGCATTTAATGAAAGGAGGACTCGTATCTATAAAGGAAAATGTATTGCTTTTTTTCTTTATCTAAAGCCTAAGATATGTTCCACTGGGAATTACTACGGCGGGTGTATTCTCTGTAGCTTTTTAATTCCTGTTATTTCAGAGCCCTTGTACCTGCAGTTGAATTAAGCAACACCTGGTTCTCATCTAGATTATATTTAAAGAGAAAAATACTTATACTGCCTTTTTTTTTCAAAGTAACAATAATAATAATATATCCTCACGCCTTCCCACAAGGGTCCCCGAAGGGGTAGGCAGAGGTGTATAGGTAATACGCACACACCCACTTTCCGCCAGAGGTATATTAGGTGCCAACGTGACAGATGGCGAGTCCATCGCCGTTACTCAAGCACGACTATACATACGCATTTGAATTTCTTCTCAGACGTATGCAGGTTTCCTTTCGATGTTTTCCTTCACCGTAAAGCTCGTGGTGTGACTAATCACTGTACTTAAGTTCAGAAAAAACTCATTGGTACAGTCGGGAGTCGAACTTGCGACCTTTGCGTCGCAGGCAACTGCTCGAACCACTCGGCCACCACAGCTCTTTTTCAAAGTAAACCTTTTTTTTTGTAGCTTTGTAGGTTATATGCCTGCATATGCAGGTTTTCTCTCGATTCCTCTCGTTTTCCTTCACCGTAAAGCTCGTGATGAGAAAAGATTCATTGGGTCAGGGAACCAGTCGAACCACTCCGCCCCCACGGCTATTTTTATATATATATACATACATATCATGTATACTTAACGGGGTAGGCAGATAGTATAGAGCGTCAGTTCTCTCTAGACTTACATACTTCTTGCGCTTCGTCCACATTCGTCCATTTTTCGATTTCGTTCACGTCCTTATATACATTTATGTATATATTATTATAATTGTATTCAAGTTAAAATTAGGTTAATGATAATTGCAGACACTTCTTCTTCTAAAGTAATAGTTATAAACTATGATAATCTTCAACTTACAACTGTTAACTGTACTTGAATTCCCCAACTCGTAGAGATTTCCATCGCAAGTACGTGTATTTAAATCTAAAATTCATGATACAGCAGCTTCCCGCACGCCCGTTCATTTAGGATTTCTCTACGAATAGCTGATTCAGTATGCAATGGAAAATATACACCGTTTGCTAATTAAATTAAGTGTAATTTTTAATAAAACTTCGTTATTGTTCAAGTCCTTTTCCCGCATGGCTTAAATTGGCTCGACTAAAGCAAGTCAGCGAAAAATTCGGTCTTTTTGCAACATTGAGTAACTAAATTAGTTTTCGGATGCAAGCTGTTACTTGGATGGCGCTTCGTGGCAAACTTCTTTTTTAACTTATCAAAAAGCCTCTTATCCACAGCTTCATTTAATACATTAAGGCTTAATTAGTCAAAATTGGAATGGTACCACAGGGTACCACTGACTTTGAATTTTCCCACTGCGAATTTTACTTTTAAATAAATTTATTTTTAAATAATATAATATTATAATACATATTTTTTTTAATTAATAATTAAAATTAATTTTATAAATTATAATTATATTTTATAAAAAAAAAAATACAGTGTTAAACAAATCATCACGAAAACCTACCGTACCGTTGAGAAGATGAAATTAGAGACTTAAGTCTCTAATTTCATCTTCTCAAGACGTGCTTGAAGAACAGCGTGGGAACTCAAATGCATGCAGACTTTCCCTTGATGTCTTTTATGGTACAGTCAGAATTCAAACTTGTAATGTTTCTGATGTGGCCGACTATTCGAACCGCTGAGCCACCACGGATAAGACAAAAATTACCAAATAGAAAGCAACTGCGTATTAATTAAGATGAATGTTACTTAAACTTTTACGTATGCAGATTTCCTATCGACGTGTTCCTTCATCGTAAAGCTTGTGGTGTGATTAACCGCTGTACTTAAATTAAAATCAGAAAAACTCATTGGTACTGTCGGTACTGTATTTACACGAACCACTCCTCCACAACGGCTGTGAATACTCGGATTATAAAGACCTACATAGGTTTTACAAATCTGGACTATATATAAAAAATACACGGCTCTGCTGTTACAAAACGCCTTATACATAAATAGCAACTGGTTCCAACTGGTTCATATTTCACACGTGACCAAGGGTCGTAGTTCGAAAAAGTACCCTAGTTCCCAACACTCATCATGATTACAGCCACCTAAACCCTTGGTAAATAACTCGCTAAATTATACCTTGCCAGTAGGCGCTAAGGGCTTTTCTGAATGGGGCAAAGGGTCCTTTTACGGTGATTTGTTAAAGGAAAAATAGTTTTAACCCTTACGCAGATGGTAACATTCCGATGAGGGTATTATTAAACTTCCGTCCTCGATTATATTTTGATATTGGCAGATTTTCAAAGGATGAATTCCTTTGTCATGATACGCAATTTTTCTATAATGTTTTCCAATCAGCTGTTTAGTTGTGAAACGATAGCAAACATACAGTGCCTCTTTACTCCATAATTTGTCGGGAAAAGTGGGTTTTCTACCTTTGACCACCACTTTGAGGACACTTGAGTGGCGTGAAGAATTACATCCATCCTTGAATATATTCTCTCTCTTCTCCTTTGCAAACGTAGAGAGTCTTCCTCGTGATGTTTTCCTATGTATGATTTCGCCTACTTACAAGAGCCCTCGAAGGAATAAGCTGGTGTAAAACGTCTTCTTTTCACCGGGAAACTCAGAGTATAAACACTTTGAAATTAAAAACCACTGGAGTTTGAGCCTAGAAACAAAAGACGAAAGATTGAGCATTTACTCTGGGCGAGTTCTAAACACGATTGTGGTGTAGATATTCGAAACAGTATTGGAACATCAATTATTAACCGATTGACAGTGACCTCTAAAACGAATGAACAATTTTAATGGCTTAGTGACTTAGATATGGGTTCATTGTGCCTTTAATCGAGTTTAGTACAAATTCGTGCCTTTATTTGTGTGTCTACATTTCGTAACTTACGTTTGACTTCAACTAATTGTCAATATTACATACATACATATCATCACACCGAGACGCCAATGCATCAAATTTCATTAATGTATATTTCATACAGGTTTAAATTAATATACTCGCGATAGGAAATCAGCTTAGGACTTTTTGCTCTGAGCCTAGCCTGTTAGGGGGTGTCTCGAGCTATGTTATTTAGTACGTAACTGTAAGTGCCTTACTGACAGTATCTTGGTCTAAGCGTCGACTAGCAAAAGTTCTCTTTTTTTTTGTATTGTCTCTCGTAGCGTGAGTTCCGGGGACTTTTGCTACTTAACCGGTCAATAGCGAGACGGCCTCCAGCCAGTCAAAAGTTCTCGCAAAAGAGCTCTAACTTCGAGGGGTAATAATTAAAACCTAATTGACTAGCGTGGAGTCTAACCAATACTGTCGTAATGTTCTCGATAAATTTTAATGGCTTACCGGATACCTCACCTGAACTTCAAAAAGCAATACAACAATATAAAAAGAAACTAGGCATATTCGCATCCATTTTAAGGGCGCTATAACGCGGCAGAACCTTACTATCACCACCATTACGATTGGAGAAAATCCCAATGGCCTATTTATTCCGAATACCTACTTTAAGGGCGAACTATATATACGATTTCACGTTAGGGACTGCTGTGTCGTAAAAACGCTCCGGGATTGGCTCAATGTATCGCTTCCAATTATCCTCGCGCACTGCCTTGATTTAATCCAGCAGTAAATCGTCGCTAACTTCACTGCAGTGTGGTCCTGTGTTGTATAGTTAGCAAGTCTTGTAGATAGTGACATCTACGAAGACGCGCTCCACTATTCTTCCCTATAGTTTATAGTGTAAGTGTGCTACCTTCCACTAATGTTGAGTATTATCGGTACACACTGATTACCTACGAGTGCACACGCACACTACAATAAAGTCGGGTCATACTCCCCGCATCCCGGGGCGCCATCTGTACAGAAAAATCGCTGCCAAATTCGCTGCAGTGCAGTCCTATGTTGGTTAGTGAACAAGGTTAACAAAAATTAACGGCCCCGTTGGTAGAGGGGACTCTCGTTCGTTCAGCAATGCGAGTTATGGTAACCCCTTACCATCAGGCGGCCGTTTTCTAATCTGCCACATTTTTTTATAATCACAATGCGAACGTACGAAATATATCTTGAAAGCAGAATAATATATATGACATTGTATATTATTACGCAATAAATTAAGGAATATATTTGCACATATTAAAGCCATTTATTTGCCGCCTATTAAATATATTCCCCAGAGCAATTTATCGAGAAATGTGTCTACTTGAATAATTGCTTGAACTCGCTGTGTTATATTATGGTAAGTGGGAAGATTGGAGTTTTGATACAAGCAGGGAGTTTTTGCTGTGTCTCGTGTGGGCTTCTAGCTGTCCCGTCCGATTTAGCCAGGATGAAATAAAAACCCGCTATTTTCATACAACAACAAACACTTACTGCATTGAGGTATACCTAATAAATTGAATTACTATATAATATAATTAAAAAAAAGAATTTTACAAATTTGTGTCACGCAGAAGGTTGTCAAGAAGCTGGCGGCACTACCAAATTGTATGACAATGCCGATTCGCTGAGCGAAATATTCGCCAGTCTTTTAATTTCTAATTTTGATAATTCCACACAAATTTTTATAGCCCCAAAGTAAGCAAAGCTTGTGTTATGGTCACTTGGCAACGAGATATATATATATATATATATATATATATATATATATACTTTTATTTAATTTCATTAAAAATAATTTATTTGTAGTTAGTGTATTAGGTTGTCTATTAAATAGATAGATATATATGTAAATTAATTGGACATCGAAGACACAAATCCTCGTGTCCATCACACAAATCTATCCATAGCGGGAATCGAACACGCGACCACAAGCGTCAGGAGCTCTCACCACGTACGTTTTGTAGGGTATCACGTGTGATCGACCTATTGTGCTACATTGTGTTCATACCAAGAGGGACTTCTCTCATAGCAACTTTATGATGGTCACTATCATTCACCCATAAAAACAATATAACGTAAGATCGACATATAACGTAAAATTCTTGGAAGACAAGAAATAAAGAAATTCTATGGATTCGTAGAGTTTATCGCTTCTGCGTCGTAAATCTGATACCATATTCTTTTATGTGTGAAAAATATGCAATTGTTATGGGACTGTCTGCTCGTTACCCACGGGATCTTATACTATATTTGATATTATATCTCGTATTATTATTGAATGCTTCTTATCTTATCACTTCGTTTATACCTATCTCGTTGTCATGTAGAAGCAGTATCTAAACCTTCTTTACCTATGCGTATAATGAATAAAATGAAATTTCGCCCAGCTTCGCTCGGGTGAAAAAGTAAAATTTCCTGAAACACGATCGTAGCGCCACCTATCGGGTCCAAATTGTGATGTAAGCTATCCTATCTCTTAAGTTGTATTAAACTGCACACTGTGCCCTTACTTACTTACGTACTTTAGGAGCCCATCGCGGACAAACAACGTGACACGTAATTTATATATATTAAGATATATATGTACTCTTCGTACAATGCGAAAAGGTGGTTAAAGACGCAGACAATGTTATATTTACCTTGATCGATCGAATAATCAGGAATGGAAAAGTTAAGAGTACTCGAAATCAGTGTTTATGTGGGTGAAGCGAAAGGGATCTGCAAATCGAGACATTTATATAACAACAAACTACAATATTTATATATCCTCACGCCTTCCCACAAGGGTCTGCGAAGGGTAGCCAGAGGTATATAGGTAGTCCCCACACACCCACTTTCCGCCAGAGATATATTTTAAGTGACAACGTGACTGATGGCGAGTCCATCGCCGTTACTCAAGCACTTATACAGCCTTTGAATTGCTTCTCAGACGTATGCAGGTTTCCTCTCGATGTTTTCCTTCACCGCACAACAAGCTAAATGTAAATTAATTCAATAAAAACATAATTATACTAATATACGAGTATCTTCTACTTCTCGGTCCTCCATTTATTCTGAATTGGTTTGTTCCAATCGTAAAGCATTACATTGAGGCATTCTTTATGGCACTTTAACAGTAGGGTTTAAAGCAGAAAATTCAGCGGATATTTTATTTTCGTGTCTTTCCTCAAGAGTCCCTGAAGGAGAAGATGGTGCTGTTATAACACTGTATTTTCGCCAGAGATATGTTTAGATGCCAAGTGAGTCGTGGCATGTCCTGCGCTTTTTCTCGAGCAAAATTTGACATGTTTTTACTAAACTGAATGTTGTGTACAATTATTATGAAACATGTAACCTTTATGGCAATGAACTTATTATTCTAGATAGCACATACGTCTCTAAATTCCTTGTGAAAAATTTGCGTTTTCCTTTACTTTAAAGCTCGAAGTGTGCTGTATGACTTTACTTACATATATATCATCACGCCGAGTCCCTAACAGTAGAGAGAGCAGAGCGCCAGTTCATCAGTCTCTTTATGCTCACCGGTTTGGAGTACCTACTCTTGTTGTTCTCGTCCTTGAGCGTCCGATCGATTTGATCTAGGTAGATGGAACGTGGTCTTCCTCTGCCCCGTCTTGCACACACATTCCCTTTGTATATCTGTTTCGTCAATCTTTCTTTACTCATTCTGTCATACGTCCAAACTAACGTAACATGCCTTCATTCAGAAGAAACGAAATAGTACAATCGCTATTGGAATGTGCAACCTTTGCATTGCAGACTGGTCAAGTGCATTAGTTTGTCTGCTGGTTCGTCTTTAAATCACTCAGACACTTTCCATCCATTTAGTTGAATCTTTGGTAACGTTTAATTGATAAGTATGTTTCAAAGGAATGGTTTATAGACAATTATCACCATTCTTATTATTATTTTCAGTTCTTTCATCTGACGAAACGAACTCTCATGGATGTAGTAATGATCAACAATTATGTCATATAAATTTTCATCCTTACGTCACGTTATTCTTTACTGATATACGCTACAGCTATGTCACGAAAAAGCCACATATGCATGTCGTTACAGCGGAAGAAAGTAATTGGCGTCATTTTCATTTGATGCCTTTTACATTGCGACATCTATCTTGAGGCGCTGTAATAAAGACATTTGTGAGAGCAAAATGTCTATCTCAAGACATTACGACAATCTGTGTAGATTTTCCTCTACGTTTCATACAAAGTTAACTGATCTTCAACTGGGCGGAACTAGTACTGTATTAACCGCAGACTCACATATATAAATATCATCACGCCGAGTTCCTAAGCGGGTAGGCAGAGAGATTAGAGCTCCAGTTCTCTCTAGAATTACATATCTCTTTCGCTTCGTCTACATTCTTCATACATGCTGGACGGTTTCGTGTACTTGATATAGGTACATAGTCGAAACGTGGTCTTCCTCCGCCTCTTCTTGCACACACTTTCGTATTTTATATCAGTTATACTCATGTACAATATATGTACGTATATACTTCAAAGTACCTATTACACGCACACATACACAATGTATGTTCTATATTTATATATACATATATATACATACATACATACATATCATCACGCCAAGTCCCCAACGGGGTAGGCAGAGAGTATAGAGCGCCAGTTCTCTCTAGACTTACATACCTCTTTCGCTTCGTCCACATTCATCAGTCTCTTCATACATGCTCGTCGGTTTCGAGTACTCTTAACGTTCCCGCCCTTCAGAGCCCGATCTATTTGATCCAGGTAGTTGGAACGTGGCCTTCCTCTGCCTCTTCTTGCACACACTTTTGCTTTGTATATCTGTTTCATCAATCTTTCTTCACTCATCCTTTCTATGTGTCCAAACCAACGTAACATGCCTTTCTTCATCTTCACAATCACGCCCTCATTCACGCCAGTTGATTTGCGAATCTCTTCATTGCGGATTCGATCTAATATCGTTACGCCGCACATTTTTCGAAGAGATCGCATCTCGACTGCATTCAAGCTATTTTCATACTTCCTCTGACATACCCAGGATTCATACATATATATATTTCTTCTGTATGGGTGTTTATCTCTGAACTCCTAAGCAGATGGATCGATTTTAATGAAATTTTCTGTGTATCTTCAGGTGGATTCGAGAATGGTTTAGATTCACAATTGGACCCGATAGGTGCAGCCACCATCGTATTTTTTCACCCAAACGAAGCTAGGCGGGACAGCTAGTATATATGTAACAATCTATAATCTCCAGTATGATATTAAAAAAATATGTATATATGTAACAATAACAATTCAGCCGAGTGGTTTGAGTAGTTGCCTGCGAAAACAAGATTGTAAGTTTGAATCCCGTATGTACCAATGAGTTTTTTTGAACTTCAGAACAGTGAATAGTCACACCACGAGCTTTTCGGTAAAGGAAAACATTGAGACTGTGACGTTTCAGAAGAAATTCAAATACTTACGAGTATGTATAGTCGGGTTGAGAGACGTAGATAGATTCGCTATCCGTCACGTCGACACTTAAAATATACCTTCGACAAAAAGTGGCTGTGGGTGTGTGTGGGCCATACCTCCTTTGGGGAAGTCGTGAAAATATAATACGACACCTTTTTTCTACAGTCAAACTAAGCAATTGGTTTTGTCGACATGCTTTTTGAGTATAAATGAGACTTAAACAAAAATAAATACCTGTTGGTCAAACATTTTCCTACATAAGTAATGAAATATGGACAATGTTATATGTTGAAAAAGTTTTGATGCGAAGGACGCGGGCGAGGCAGCTGGCTGGGATATCAAACTCGCGTCAAACTACAGTGTCTGCCGTTTTCAGTTGGAACTTTTGCTTTGCTAAGGGTCAGTTGACTTTGTGTGGGATACGCGTGTTTGTCACTACACACCTCCTTAACGGCTGGACCGATTTTAATGAATTTAATGTGTGTCTTCAGGTGGATTTGACAATGGCTTAGATTAACAATCGGACCGAATAGGTGGCGCCACGATCGTATTTTTCACCCGAGCGAAGCTGGATGGGAGAGCTAGTCTACATATATATCTTTACCAGTCACTGACGATTGTTGATGTCGGTCAAATAAAATTAAAAATCTTTTATTCAACACAAGAGCACTTATTGAATGTACCGTACTAAATATAATACTTCAGTTACCACTGTTTCTAAGATAAAAACCTGGCATGAGATGCAGCGGCGACACAAACTCCCCGGTTTCGTTTTTAAACATTGATTCTCTTTTACGTAGCGGTAGAAAAAGATATACATATAATTAGAAACAGAAATAATAATCGATTAAAAAAAACATTTATTTATAAAATATAATAAAAATATAATATATCCTCACGCCTTCCCACAAGGGTCCCCGAAGGGCAGAGGTAGGCAGAGGTGTATAGGTAATACCCACACACCCACTTTCCGCCAGAGGTATATTAGGTGCCAACGTGACAGATGGCGAGTCCATCGCCGTTACTCAAGCGCGACTATACATACGCCTTTTGAATTTCTTCTTAGACGTAAGCAGGTTTCCTCTCGATGTTTTCCTACACCGTAAAGCTCGTGGTGTGGCTAATCACTGTACTTAAGTTCAGAAAAACTCATTGGTACAGTCGGGATTCGAACTTGCGACATTTGTGTCGCAGGCAACTGCTCGAACCATTCGGCCACCACGGCAGTAAGTATTTAACAATTAATAATTATATTCGACACAAGTTCGGACAGAGCTACCGCACACTACATAGGCTGACAAAAGAGTGCCTGAACACGGTGATAACCGCTCCTTATTGGAGCCTATTCTTCAGCAAATTTCAGATAATTATATATATATATATATATATAAATCCTTTGCAAGACAAGCAATTCATTGCAATGCATGGCGATCATTTAAATAATCTGATGTTGTCTAATAAGCGTTTTCAATTAGTTTACCTATAGTGATAGCTTCAAAATCTATAAAAGGTAATTGAATTATTTTCTGAGGGAGCGTATACCTTGTCCGACAAATGAGTTGCCACTTTTGTGTAATCTATCTACCTGTACGTATATGGAGATTATCCTTGCTAAAATATCTGGATTTCCGTTTATTTTTTTGCATGTGAACTGGCGCTGGATCTTCGCGTCATCCCGTAAGGGTTCCCGAATGGGTAGGCAGAGTTGTAACACCCACTTCTCGCCGGAAACATATTTAAGTGCCAACGTGACATATTTTTTTATATACTTAGCTTTGGTTTTGAAATAAGCTAGAAAATAAAACAAAGCCGGTATTCGACAGATTTATTCAAGTCTTTCGGTAATATTAAAGTAGTTATACATTATTTTAATTTAAATAAATTGATTAATATTACACAAATAAAGTGCGTTACTTAAAATAGTAAGGTAAGGTACTTAGTAAGGATATTTCCCATTTTATTTTATTATTGTTGTTAAAGTTTATCTATATTACTATTATTATAATAATGGAAATATTTTTTGAGTTAGCGAACTAAGTTCTCAGTATGTACCAATTACCGAATTTATACTTACAGTATTCAAGTAAACTAACTTTCAGAAGTCTCAAAGTTTAATGCAAAACGCATGTTTAAGTTATTGTATTAAAAACTGTAACGTATTCCTGTCACACTAGTACCTAATAATAAACTTTGACTAAAATTAGGCTTTATAATTAGAAATGAAAAGGGCATGTTTCTAATTACAATAAATTTATTTATAATTCATTCTCAATAAAAAAAACGCAATATAGGTATATATTTGCCATTGACATTAAGAAACAGAAGTGACAATTTGAATTTGGAAACTATTTGGAACACTTGGAATATATGTATTCCAAATCAGCACTTGAAGAAGCTTTTAGCTTTGGCAATGCTGTCAGCATTGCCAAGAGCGAGATATCTTTGACTAAAAGTAGGCTTTATAATTAGAAATTAAAAGGGTATGTTCCACAATTTCCCTAATTACAATAAATTAAATTATAATTAACTGTCAATTAAAAAAAGCTGAACTTACAACTTGCTTACAAGAGGCAGAAGTGCCATTTTAAATTTGGAACCGACTTGGAACAATTTTTCGTATGTAGCTAACATACGAATTAGTTAGTGTTCCAAATCGGGAGATGAAGAATGGCAGCATTACGGAAGCTGATTTTTGAGCGAGATAGAGAGAGAAGCCCGCATACGGTGAAGTTGTCAAATTAACTCTAGTTTGATTGCCCCAGCCATTCTGAGTAAATTTAAACCTGACTTAAAATAATGATTGCCAAATCGCGTGCGAGTGCTAGCTTAGCTTGGTACAAGTGCCTAAGTTGTTTTTTGTAAACAATTTCTTTTCATTCTCAATATTGAATAATACGCGCTGAAAAAGTTCACCGACGGCGGTGATTGCTTACCATCAGTTAGGCCGTATAACTATCGTTAATTTTATATGTATTTAGTTGAATTTATTGTTATATATATAGAGTTTTTTCTGTCCTGTTCAATCCTCATTGGGTTGTACAATTTACAATTACTTTATTTTATGTAAACTGTGACACTAATATTTAAAGTAAGCTATCCTGTGCAAACAAACAATTATGCTCTTGTTCGTGTCGTGTTTCCGATGCTATCAATAATTGTAGTGAAACCCTCCAGGTCACCTTACTTTCAAATTCAAATTCAAACTTGTATTTGGAATGTCAAATTCTAACTTGTAGGTATGAGTGGTTCATATGTTGGTGGCCTTTAATTTAATTTATTTATTTTAAAATAAATCAGACCAAATTAATTTTGAAAACAAAGCTTTCTTAGTTTTAAAAACTAAAAATAATTCTATACTTTTACTCAAACCTAAATGACCTGGTGATCAAAAATCGCTAAGCACATGGTCAACGGTCGCTTGTATTGCTTTTCATCTATTACTGTAAAGTAAACTTTGTTAGTATAAGATCAGGATAGTATTTGGCGTGCCACGTAAAATGATTTCTGGTAAATTTCTTCAAGCCACAATATTCACTGCTAGAAATGAACGGACCGAAATCGTGGAGAGAGATTTCTCAAGAGATTAGTTGATTCCATCGCAGAGAGCAGATATATATATATTCGCATTTGAAAGCATTTCTACATGGGACGCCGAAGGCCGTTTCCAGCCGAAATCTTTCCGGAAGATGTCGATCTGAGTACATTTACGATAATAACCTTGACCCGATTACAAGACACGTATTGTCCAAAAACTTGGCAAGATTTAAGCTGGAAAATATATTTAGAAATGCTATTTATTCAATCTAGCTTAGTCCAGTTTGCAAAAGCATTAAATGCCAAAATTTACTTTGGTGGTTTGCTATTAATGGCGAATTCATTCTGGTCCAAAAGTATGCTTAAAAATGTATATGTACGTTTGTGCGAATAATGGGTCAGTAACTGGTCGGCGGGTTTGCAAAACATCGAATGGAGAATACTAAAGGCTCAGTCAACAATTTCTGTAAATTCGGGCACAGTGTATAATGATAAAATATCTGTTTTATGTGAAGACAATATACTTAAGCGAATAAACTCACGGCATTGGATGGTAAGCGAAAACTGCACGTTATATATGCTTGCAATACAAACTGATTGCCAGCCAATGTAAATCGCCGCGTGCTGCCAACTCTGCAATAATATTTTTTCATTCTACTTAAATACCGGCAAGCTATCCATTTTAGGGAAGATTTCATTTAAGTCTGTTGATATTAAATTAAAATGATTATTAATTATTTATTTTTATTTTGTACTTAAAACGAGAAAGTTTTAAGTTTTTAATGGAATGGATTTAATCTGATTTCAGTTTCAGAAGACACCTTCAGATCCAATCATGAAACCAATTGTAAGACACGTTAATGCATAGTCAACAATACATTGTTGTCGTTCTTGTTAGCCTGGTACATCCCACTGATGGGTAAAAGCCTCCCCCGATAAGTTCTAAGTGTTTCTGTCCAATGCTAGTGTTGGCCAGTCCACATCAGTATTTAAATAAATCTAAAAACAAACCTCTGGCTTTGCTTTTCAAAGGAATTCTCGGCTCTGAATTCCAAAGGTCAGCTATTTTTAAGTTAGTTTCCCGACACGTCCAATTTTGGTTGTGGGTCACGGCGCGAGAAAAATATAGCCTTATTATGTCTGATAAAAGGTTTTTAGAGAGTTCAAAGTTTATTTCATAATTTACTGTAGTTACAATGGTTAGTTTAGACAACTTTTCGATAGATTAAGCTGCCAATGTGACAGATGGCGAGTCTGTTTGCGTCTCTGTAGCTCGTCTTTGATTTTATTCTTGAATTTATTCAGGTTTCCTCTCATTGTTTTTCTTCTCCATAAAGCTCGTGGCGGGAAAAATCATTGGATTTAATACAAATTTTCATCGGTACCAACCGTTGGATTATATACGCGTTGACTATTTTTTGGTTACACGTGCTATGCAAATGATTAATAATATGGAATTTGCATTCGCTTTAAAAAAATTTTGAGTTAATAAACATTTGAGGTAAATTCAGTCTAGAGTGATGGCAACTGCCCCAAGTACGTTTTCCTTAAATATGTCCATCAGCTGTCATTATCTCAAGCCTTTAGCTTGCATCGGCGTACTCTATTAAACAATGGGAAGGTTTCGCAGACGATTCACCCGTCACGGCCTATAATGGTTTGGTAATACAAATAATGTATAGAGCCAATGAACCCACTATACCCAAAAACTCAACAAAAATATTATTTTTGTGTAGCATTGGCACAATTTTAGAAAAGCTTGTGTTATGGTATGGTATACTTATATAGTTACATAAATGCAGGACATCCAACACTAAGGTACAAATACTCATGTTCATGACACAAATATCTGCCCGCGAATTTGAGGTTCGCAGTCTGTAACTCTAACCACTAGACCGGACGGCCGTCAGAGTTGGAGTAGTCACAGCATCAAGATTCTTGTTCATATACTGGTAATCCCACTTTCTCTGCACGACCTTATTATGAGGATACAGGAAATAAACATTGCTTTTTTTTATTTTTGTTATAATAGAAATTCGAATTCGATAAATTCCAAACTCAAATACACAGTTCTAACAACTGAATAGAATTTATTAGAATTCCGGACGGAATTTTAAGTGAATTTGTTCTTAACTCAAACATAACACTTGATCCTACTTAATATGCTGTGTTATGTAATTATAAGTATTTATAAAGTTTTGATTATCCTATTACTATTAATTATTTTGTTAAATTGATCTGTTATATAGCGATATGAATACATCAATATAATGATTCCAGATTTTGTATTCGTAGGCACAATTGAATTGTTCGTGAAAAAAATATGTAGAATATAAAATTACATAACTTTACATATAACCTTAATATGTTAACATCAGAATGGTAGATCAACATTTTGAAGGCGTCAAGGCGAGATTTTATAGATTAAGTATTTATTCACAATTTTCTTTACGATTTTATAATGTATTTTTATTTATCAATGTTATACAACAGTTTTTTGTAAATATTGTTAATTGTTGTTATTGTAAACAACTATAACATGTTACGTATATTAAGGAAATGTTCAATGAACTAGCAACCGAAGATAAGAAAATCAGAAGTATGCCTATATACCCATACTAGAACGTAGTAAAAAATTACGTTATTCGCCTTTACGAAATCTAATCTAAATCGGACAACTTTTTTTATACAAATGAATCAAAAAATTACTAATAAGGTTTATGAAGCTTCAAACGTCCTTTCGGCTTAAAAGTCCTTGTTGCTCGTTCGGGTGTAGATTTATTTATACATACACATAATTATTTATGTATTTTAGCAATAGAATTATATACCTATTTAAAAAAACATTAAATAACTCAGTGGGATTCTTGAAAATATATGAATGCTTTTTTGTGTCCTGTTTAGATAAAACGTTACCTGTATTTGTACAAATATGTATACGTACATTTTTAAATGTAATTCCATACTAAGTTAAATGGAAACTAATGAAACGGCTAGGATATATGACAGTATAGTTGAAAAGGACGAATTTGACAGGGCTAAAATATTTAGATTTACATAGAAGTAAATTAATTTAGAAGAGAATCATTGTTGTTATTTATCATTGACGATAATAGCCAAACGAATTATATATATTGTAGATCTTTGTCGAACGTGGTATTGTTTGTTTGTGTCTTAAAGTAGCACCACACGTCTAAAATTTGCGTAAACGCTCTACAACTAACTATCGAAAATAGAAACGTATTATGTAATATAATATAGAATCATATAGTTAATAATTTATTTATAAGATATGGTGAAGAGAAAGCGACAAGTAGACAAGGATACTATGATTGACTACAGAAATTGAAAGATAAGATTTGGAGAATATTACACCTAGATTATAACTATTAAAATATTTGGTACTATGAATTATTTGTAAACACACAATTGATACAATGTAATTACATCAAAATGTTTTACTTAATACATCTAAAATAAACGTTACAGAGTCCACAATAATGAGCACATCGTCTCAATACACAAAACTTATAATTGGTCCATCAAACCACACTTCCACAACCACGCTTCTTGTTGGTCTCTGTACACTCAGTGAGTTCAAATGCTTTAAACGTTGGTAATTGTAAGTCTTCTAGGACTCTTAGGTCTATTTATATTAGACACTGAACCTCTCACATGGACCTGTACAGAACCAGGGGGCATGTCGACGGCTGAATGTAGGCTCGCAGCTCGAGATGTTCTTGGGGAAGGGACGTACAATCTAAGATCTACTGCACTGTGTAGGCTTGCGGCTCTGGATGCTCTTGGAGTAGATTGGGGTACGTCTAATGATGGCACCAGAGCTGGTAGGTCTGCAGCTGAGCGGGAACGCCTTGGAGGGCTTTCGGGTATAAGGGCCATTCCACCCATGCTACCGACGAAGACTGAGTTCTGACGGAAACATAAAGGAGCATCAGTATCTATAAATTGCATTTTCATATGTTTATGACGTGATGTAACATGAACGTTACACATTAAAACAGAGATAAGTTGTTGGGTGTTCAGAAAATGGGTATAAAATTTTACAAATGTTTATTTACTTATTTAACATATCTATACTAATGCTAATTATATTATAAAGAGAAAAGATTTGTATGTAAGTATATTTGTAACGAATTGGCTCAAAAAGTGCTGGAGCGATTTAAAAAATTCTTTCACCATTTGAATGCTACATTATCACCGATTAATATAGGATTTAATTGCAAGAAAAAAAATGTTATGCCAAAATGTTTAAAAAATAAATGTCCACCCATGCAAAGACGGGCCGCTAGTAATAACTACACTTATTTTTGTTATATTCACCTGTCTCGCCCGATGTGCAAGAAACCCGTAAGGTTGGTATGCAGGGAAGGGTGCTCCACAATCATATGAAACACAACCCCTTGACAACGATGCTCGATGCTAGATAAACATATTTTTTTTATTTATTTATTTATAATAAAATAATAGTTCACAATACAAAACATACACAGATATCAAATATGGTTAAGCACAACATTTGGTGCAAATTCTGTAACCAACAAAAGCTTGTACAGTACGATAACTTTGTGTGTTCAAAAGTGGTTTCAATAGATTTGAGGTAGGTGCCATATTACCATTCTAAATTATCAAAGATCATGTACAAGTGCTCGAATGTGTTGTATAAAATTATTTTATACAAATACCGAGTCAACGTGATCTCTGTAAGAAAAAATATGATTTTGAAATATGGTAATGTAGGTCACTTATAAATTCTAATGTGTGAAATGTCAAAATTAGAACGAAAGAAATATGGGTGTGGTCACTTACATGAGGTGGTATCGACACTGAGTTTTCAGCCAAAGCGCAACTCTGTCGATGTTGTTGTTGAAATTTTGGTTGATAGGGCTCCAGCATTCTATGAAGAAAACAATATTTCATGCTATATTATGCCTCACGTGACAACCCTAGTCGGACATGGGTCACTCAAAGATTAATTACTGCTATCCAGGGTATCAGTCCTTTCAATTTTCATAGCACGACAACGGACTTGTCACTATATTATATCTGTAATTATAAATATATATATATATATATCACTCACGCCTTCACGCCTCACGCCTTCCCACAAGGGTCCCAGAAGGGGTAGGCAGAGGTGTATGGGTAATACCCACACACCCACTTTCCGCCGTGGTATATTAGGTGCAACGCGCGCGACCTCAATTTTCGCAGTCAGGAGCTCTAACCACTAGACCAGACGGTCGTAAATTTTTCAAAGTTAGTTGAGCTGTTTTTTGTAATTATAATGAGCGGTCTTTTTGTGTAAACAATACCATATGAGTGATATATGAGTCTAAAGGGAATGTCTTTCAGTGAGAACTAAACTAAATACAAACTATTTCATCGTTTTCGTAATATGAACGCTCAAATAGCATACTCCCTGCTCCGCTAACATGCATGTCATATTGTATACCGAAATAGACGACATTGAACATTTTACGACTAATTCTCATATGCCATCGTCGAATCTATAAACTACTTATGTAAACGATTTGTTGTGCCCTTTATGTATTTATTTGACGAAAATAAACTGTATAAAGATTTTATGAGCACATAAATACCGCAATACCAAAGTTAGAGCCCGTGTCTCGTTACAACAATACGATTTATGTTGAAAGTTTCCAACGGTGCTTACTCTTAATGCTATCAGTTTCGTCCGCAAGCAATTTTAAACTGTCTTCACACTTTCTTTATCGACTCTCTTATCTTCAAAATGTACCCCAAATGGAGAGTGATCATAACTACTTGATTTTATTAAGAACATAATAACTTTATGCCAATAAATTTAAAAGAGCCGTGGGGTGAGTTTTTTACCAGGGCGGTCTGTACCACTGATTTTTCCTGTACTGTGATTAATCACACCACGAGCTTAACGTGAAGAATAGCATCGGAAGGAAACCTCCATATGTTTGAGAAGAAATTTAAAGGCGTATGTATAGTCGTATAGATTACAAGTCTATCGAGACTCGTTATCAGGATTCGAACTTGCAAACTATGTGTTGCAGGCAATAATTTGAACCGCTCGGCCACTACGACTCTAAGATAATACGACCTACTAATATTATAAATACAAATGTATCTGATGTTTGTTCCTCTTTAATGCAAAAAAAGTACTCACGCCTTCCCACAAGGGTCCCCGAAGGGGTAGGCAGAGGTGTATAGGTAATACCCACACACCCACTTTCCGCCAGAGGTATATTAGGTGCCAGCGTGATAGATTAGGTGGCAACTGCTTTGAATTCGAAAGGCACAGGCGAAATTAGGAGAACAGAGATATTACCTGGATCAACACAGTATATGTGTTATGCCAGAAAGATGTTTTAGAAAAACACTTATGAAATAAAAAATATCATGGGGTTCAGCTAGGATACATTATAATTTGGTGATCTCCTACAAAGTGCAATCAAAGATAGCAAGAGATACTACGTACAGCTTATAGACGCACCTGATCTTGCCCCATCGGTTGAAGAAGAGGGCTATGGCTGCTACCCACAAGAGGAGGACGAATGAAACTATCAGCGCTTCCTCAGCTCTCACCACCACACCGCTGCCATCTGTTGGATACATGTCGGAATCAATTTAATTTAAAATTCGAATAACCAAAATGTGTTTTCAGAATATGCCGAGTAATATCCTAAAATGTTTATAAATTTGAAAGTCTGTGAGTAATTTTTGCGTGAAAAAGAAACGATCGGAAGATGTTTATACTCACAAACTTTCGCATTTGTAATCTTAGCAGGATACAATTTGTATACTACATAGCTTACCAATGTCTGCAAAAGATACATTGACGCGGGCAGTTGATGAGGGAGAGGGGTGTAGCCTGAGCACCACCTCTGCTGGAGGACCGCCAGTAGCGCCACTCCATTCTAAGAACAAGACAATATTCTCATTGTTATAAAGTAAACTTTCCCGTCCTGTTTGCTTGCCTGTTTGGCTTCCTTAAAGACAATAGTGAGTCTAAGCCTTCCTTTTGGTCAAAGAGCCTAATTCTTGAATCCCTCTAAACATAAAAAAATTAAAAGTCGGTCTAGCCGTTTACCAATTCAATACTCACGTACATAAGAATAATATAAAGATGACCTTGAAACCTCTGCCTACCCCATGTGGGAAGTCGTGAGGACCATGAATCAACATTCGTTGTCCCGAGACTTACTTCACATAAATACATTCTCCTCCAACATGCTCGCCAGTTTCAGGCAATATTGTCCTCCCCGCTTTAATTGTTCGATCGATTTGAAGGTCTCACACAAAGCCAATTAACACTAAAAATAGACATCTGAAAGAATCATATATCAATGCGAAGCCCGGTACAGAAAACTCATTAGCACCAGGGATTGAGACAGCATTCTTGACACGGGACTACA
Organism: Drepana arcuata; assembly: GCA_016069955.1. Taxonomy (NCBI): domain Eukaryota; kingdom Metazoa; phylum Arthropoda; class Insecta; order Lepidoptera; family Drepanidae; genus Drepana; species Drepana arcuata. Next base: position 35,751 of record JACCPG010006924.1, read on the forward strand.
TAATCATCTATAATCAACTTTAATGCTTTAATTTATTCTACTACTGTTTTCCGAGGTTTCATCTGCTAAAAACTGGATTTGAATGTTATATTTTTCTGAAATAAAACAATTCAATCCAAATTCTAGGGAGAGCTATAATTATAATCGGGGGATATAATTGTTGCGTAACTTTAACCCTTTACGCAACGCTCGTAACGGAAGCTCTCTGAAAGTATTTTCACCGTTTTTTCATCATTTTTAATTGATGCAAAAACGATTGAATTGATTGATGCAAGCTCCGCTTTTATTGGCCGCAGCGTGATGTCAGGTGGTGCCTTGATAAGTGGCATTTGAGGTCGAAGCCGTTTGAGGCCGTGGGGACCAGATGCTCTTAATTTTTGCAAATAAGGAAGGTCTTGAGGAAACTTTTTGAGGTCGTGAAAAGCGACATATTTCTCGCAAGATTTCCCTCAGCGAATCAGCATTATATAATTATATTTCTTCTGTGCGTGTGTTTGTCACTGAATTCTTCCTAAACGGCTGGACCGTAATGGAATTTTCTGTCTTCAGTTGGATTCGAGAATAGTTTACATTGGAATAAGATAAGTATAGGTGCCGATAGGTGGCGATGTGATCGTGTTTCAAGAAAATTATTTTTCCGCTGAGCGAAGCGAAACAGGTTAATGAGGACTGGCGCTATCTTTTCTTTTCCTGTACACTATACACTCCCATAATATTGACACCTAACAGACCACCCATACATATAGGACATGCAACACTTTAGTGGTACCCCATGAGGAACTCGGCGTGGGCAATGGTGGGGCAATGAGGATTCCTTACGTTAAGTGCTTATCTGCGTGTAGCTAATTTCGGATTTACCAATCTCACCGGCGGAGATACGCGAAGGGTTCGGCTGGGTTCTGCGAGTCGAGTACTTTTCAGCCTCTGGAGAATCTGTGCCTGAAGTCACTGCTTCTGTAAAAAATAAGAACACAAAAGAAAAAAACTTAGCTTTCGTCTTGATGTCTAAACTCTATATCAGTCAGTGCGGTGAGAATGACTGACAACATGGCAATTTTGTCAGCCAGCTCGGTCATATCTATTGATCTCGGTAATAAATCACTGAACATTAACATGTGCAGTGAATTATTATCTGAAAATATAGTCCAGCTGCTCATGCAATATATATATACATATACCTAGGTTTCAAGTTAAATATACTTACCTAATGTAACAAAATTGAATTATCGTGTCACGTTATTATGTTGTTGAGTTTAAGGAACAAATTCTCTTCTAAAATTTTAAGTTCTTTTATAGGGTCGTAAGCATCGTAGGCACGCGTAAGCAGAAAAGTGAGCTATGTAGCGGAGGAACCATAAACATAGATTTTATGAGCTCTTAAAAATACATAAAAAATAACTAGAGAACTAGACTTTGAACGACGGGACATACTACAATTGTTGAAAGCTTTAAATGTAATTTAAAAAAATCGTGGCTTCAGATTCATTATTCCATTGGTGTTCCCAACAGGGTATAATATACCCTGCATTATCTACTCAAGGGGTAGGCAGAGATATCACACCCTCCTAATATTATAAATGCGAACGTTTTAAGGATGTTTATTCCTCTTAAGACGATGAAAATTCTTAGTTTTATGGCAAAGTGCCATCCAAGCAAGTGCAATCCTGGAAAGGGTAGGCAAGGTAAAGGTAGTACCCACACACCCACTTTCCGTCGGAGATATATTTTAGGTGCCAACATGACAGATGGCGATTCCATCGACACGATCATCAAGTACGACTTGAGTACGCCTTTTGAATTTCTTCTCAAACGTATGCAGGTTAATTTCATTTTTTTTCCTTCACCCACGATGTTTTTATATGGTGTACAGTCATCAATGAAGGTGTCTATATTTGTGTGGGTGTTGTACCATCCTTATTACACCTACATATATTTACGTTAGGTGTGTTTGCCACCCGCTCGCTCGGTACATATAATGCGATTGATCCAAACATGTGAGGTCAGTTTACTCGTTTCTCTTTGAAGGTAGCGTCGTGCAACAACTGTGTTTTGAAATTATGTTAGCTGAGGTGGAATTTCGTCTACAGATGCGATTTAGTAGATAATAAACATTGCGGCTTATTTGTTGTATTATTGCTCCACTAGCTGTGCCACGGTTTCACTCGCTCAGATTTGATTTTATTGGTAGATAATAATAATAATAAATTCACGCTTTCGCACAATTGTCCCCGAAGGTGTATGCAGAGGTGTGTAGTGTCCACAAACCCACTTTCCGATACATATATACATTTAGGTGCTAACGTGTTATATGACGAGTCCGTCGCCGTTACTCAAGCCCTACTATACATATGTCCGCCTTTAAATTTAGTATGTATAAGCGTATGTTGGTTTCCTATCGACGTTATCCTTCACCTTCACCGTAAAGCTCGTGGTGTGGCTAATCTGTGAAAATAGTAATTTCTGGACTTAAGTACAGTACTTAAATTCAGAAAAACTCATTGGTACAGTCGGGGTTCTCGAACCACTCGGCCACCACGGCTCGATAATATATTGACAGAATAAAATCATATGGATCGATCTTCGTTCCTAATTTCATTCAATTATGTTCAGCCGTTTTGGCGTGTCTTAGTAACAAAATTTACATTTTATATATATATATATATATATATATATATATATATATATATAAAATGTAATATATATGTTATATATATATATATATATATATATATATATATATATATATATAAAATGTAAATTTTGTTACTAAGACACGCCAAAACGGCTGAACATAATTGTATATATATATATTGTATATATACATAATTATATAATATATATATATATATATATATATATCCTCACGCCTCCCCGAAGGGGTAGGCAGAGGTGTATAGGTAATACCCACACACCCACTTTCCGCCAGAGGTATATTATGTGCCAACGTGATAGATGGCGAGTCCATCGTTACTCAAGCACGACTATACATACGCCTTTGAATTTCTTGTCAGACGTATGCAGGTTTCCTCTCGATGTTTTCCTTCACCGTAAAGCTCGTGGTGTGACTAATCACTTTACGTAAGTTCAGAAAAAACTCATTGGTACAGTCGGGATTCGAACTTGCGACCTTTTCGTCGCAGGCAACTGCTCGAACCACTCGGCCACCACGGCTCTTCTTATTTTTTATAAGTATTAATTAGTTATCTGTGTCCCTTACGTTGAAACAGACTTAGCAGACCCGTTCAAACACTAACAGCGAATAAAATAAATTAACCTCTCAAATCGATACACTTTCAGAACTGCTATGAACTATTCTAAAATATGGTTGGCTATATTTTTTTATATTATAATCACCCTCTATGCTTAGTAGCTTTAAAGGTCGATAAATATCGAACACGATCATTAGAGCCTTGCTACAATAAGCTATTATTTAACTAAATGAATACTGTCGGCTCCAAGGATTTTCCCAGAGAACTTGACCTTGTTAATGGAAATTGAAAGTGTGCCTGTCAAGTTATAAAACAAGCATTTCTTCAGAGAAGACAAGCGCTCGGAACTCATGGGAAGTGGTGACCGCATGGCATTGAAGCAAAACCTGAGATAATAGATTGCTATCCTTTGCTGAACCACTTCACACACTTCATGAAGAACCGTTTTTGTACCACTGGGTGGCAGGCTTACGGCCCGGTGATAAGCGGCTTCCAATACCATTTCACACCCTTCTTGAAGAACGCCATGCTGTACTTTATATATAACGGTCAACTTGAAAGTTTCTATTCTGCACAGAGAGAATAAGTTTCCAGAATTCAATTAGAAATAAATACATGAAATAAAAACGTTAATATTGTTCAATGATGATACCTAAGCCTTCCTTGTAATTCTAACAATAAAAATTACAAATCCCGAGCCGTGGTGGCCGAGTGGTTCGAGCAGTTGCCTGCGACGCAAAGGTCGCAAGTTCAAATCCCGACTCTCGCCGACGGCGACGGCGACGGACTCGCCATCGGTCACGTTGGCACCTAATATACCTCTGGCGGAAAGTTGGTGTGTGGGTATTACCTATACACCTCTGCCTACCCCTTCGGGGACCCTTGCGGGAAGGCGTGAGGATATATTATTATTACAAATCCCGATAGTAATTTTTAAGATGAGTCTTGCCCACGTACACACATCAGACAGCCAAACGCAGACGACACATTCAGACGCAATTAGGGACTTCAATTGATACTAATAATATATAATAATATCATATTTGTCATACAAACCCACGACCTCAAGCTTCGCAGTCAGGGGGAGATACTACCCACCCAGGTATGTATATTATAGGTCTAATTGACCTTATATTATTATTCGTATGGGCGTTTATTTGTCATACCTATTCCATTCAGTTCATCATTAAGACTCTTGGGACATTGCTGTGGTATCATTAATTAAGCACATTTACGCTTCCGTGTATACCTCCATTAATATTCAAATTTCATGTAACAAAGACGAAATAGATACAAGGGGACATTGTCTGGAAGATGAGGCATACTAAAAACCGATGAGCATGCATGAAGAGACTGATGAATGTGGACGAAGCGAAAAAGGTATGTAAGTCTGGAGAGAACTGGCGCTCTATTACGCTCTGCCTACCCCGTTAGGGACTTGGCGTGATGATATGTATGTATGAGGCAGAGGAAGACCACATGCTGACTACCTATGATTAAATAGCTCGAACCCTCAAGTTTCTCAAGCCTTTACTTCTGACATGGATGCAGGCTCCTCTATGCTATTCTTGGCCGTAAATCTCGTCGTGTGAATAATTTTACGTAAGCTTAGAAATTGACGTCGGTACAGTTGGGGTTCGAACTTGCATTGTTTGCGCTGCAGACGACTACTCGAACTACTTACTACGGCTCATGGAATCATTGCGAAGTTGATCAAACACACTTAATAAAAGCTACTTGTAAAAACGCGTTTTCCAACAGTAAGCAGTAACAATTTTAATAAGGGGAATCTTGTTAGAGGCACCGACAGACCAACCTTTGAGTAGCAAGTTTTTGAGCAAACTTTTGCGATTATTTTCTTTATTCTCTTCTTTCTTTGCAATAAAGGAAAAATTATATTGCAGTTGTATGGTTTTGGTCGCAATTAAGGTGGCCAGGATATCATAGTATGGTTTGGTTATGGTTAATTAAGTTGACAAAATAGATATATACCTACATAGTATTTTGGCGAAAATCTTGACGACAGTGGTATGACGCTTTAAATTATGAATACTATATATATATATATATAGTATATATACAAAGGCTTATTTATAGTCGTGCTTGAGTTACGGCGATAGACTCACAATTTTTCACATAGGCTGACCCCTCAAAGAAATATCTCTGCCAGAGTGTGGGTGTATGGGTACTACCTATACACCTCTGACTACCCCTTCGGCGACCCTTGTGCGAAGGCGTGAGGATATGTATATATAATAGACTAATTCTAATCGAACTCTTGTAAATTTTACTTCTCGGACAGACACGCGAGTCTTATGTAAGGCTTTATATATGAAATGTATAGATAATATGTGTTTAATTAAAACCTTAATTTCCGTAGATGTCCCTGGAGAGCCCTTTTTCCCTTGTTTGTTTCAGCCTCACCCTATTACCGAAGGGATGTGTACATTATATAACACATGTTGTTAGTTGATTGTAATAACATTCATCGAATTAAGGTGTTTTTGAGCAAGAAATAGGGTTTTCCTATAAATAAATACATTGGAAGTATTTGTGAGTACACGTTAGATGTTCAAAGAGATACAGGGTGTGTCTGTGTAGGTATATAATTACCTTTTCTTATTTCATTTCAAAGTATGGAACAAAAAATAATTTGAACATTTTCGTTCCTCCATTTGTTTCGGTTATTCTTCGAAGCGCACCAACCAATTTTGAAGAAACTATCGCTAGCAGATAGCTGCTGTTAAAAGCATTCCTTTAAACATTTTATTTTGGAAAATAAATAGGATCAAAAGAATACCTGTAAATTTTTTCTCCTATTTTTACTCCTAATTCATTTATTTTTCCTGTCCACGTACCCTTCTCGTCAAACAATTAAGGCATCCACCTACGCCTGTACCTTTACAGTAACTTGAGTAACGTATACACACTGTGAGGTCATCGGTCACTTAACTAACTATTTAATGCCGAGATGTGTACGAAAGAAAAGTTTTCCCCAGTTTCCACGGTTAGGGAACTAATTTAACAATATTGCAATGTACGGTTCAAAGATAAATACCACGAACTTCTTACATAACCTTTCTAACGAAAAGTTTGTTAAGTTCAATGTTTTTGTGTTATTTTTTATCGGTTTTTTTCTTTTGTTTTGAAATTGAGTTTTCTTTTGTTATTTTATTATTTAAGTTTACTAACAAATTTAGTGTGTTTAATAATTAATTAGGTATCTGCAATACCCATCTGCGGGTAAAGGCCTGCTCCAAAGACTGCGTCTTCTCCAGAATTAGCTGCTTGAAATTGAGATGGGAATAATATTGCTAAGATAAATAATAAAAAATATTATATATAAGTAACTGATATATTAAGAATAGCTGCATTAATTAGCGCGGCGTAAGTCAATGTTTGCTAAGCAAATATGCAACAGAGATAGGTATGGAGAACTTGTGTAAACTATGAACTGCATAGGAATTTATACCGTATTCCACTGTAATGTAATAATTAATTTTAATGCAATATAAATGCAATTACAAAACATGTTTTAAACGAACAACAATATATCCTTCCCACAAGGGTTCCCGAAGGGGTAGGCAGAGGTGTATAGGTAATACCCACACACCCACTTTCCGCCAGAGGTATATTAGGTGCCAACGTGACAGATGGCGAGTCCATCGCCGTTACTCAAGCACGACTATACATACGCCTTTGAATTTCTTCTCAGACGTATGCAGGTTTCCTCTCGATGTTTTCCTTCACCGTAAAGCTCGTGGTGTGACTAATCACTGTACTTAAGTTCAGAAAAACTCATTGGTACAGTCGGGATTCGAACTTGCGACCTTTACGTCGCAGGCAACTGCTCGAACCACTCGGCCACCACGGCTTTATCGAACAAAAATACGAATAATTATATTTTAGTACTAGGCTAGTATGAATGCTTTCTCAAAGAACCTTCTGTTAGTCTACATTACACGGATTTATTATATACTTGGATTGATTTTCACACTCGTTCATTGCATATTTAAGATATCGATCTAAAATCGCGCTCTCACTGTGTTCATGACATTTATTTACCTGCTAGGTTTTCTTCGAATAAATGCTCCCTTCAAATCTTATAATTGCCGGTGCCCTAGCTCAGCCAGAAGCTCGAAACCCCGAGCTATCTAATTAGAATCCAGATCTGCCTAGCTCCCTAGCTCGTGAACCAGCTACGTCCTAAGAAGTTCTATTCGCACAGGAGATGCTTTTAGCTCTGGCCTTTGTATGAAAAAGTGTTTTTTTTTGTATCCAATTCACGTCTGTTGCCTTGTTTGTGAACCAGTAACTCCCTAAGCGGCAGGTCTAACACCACGAGGTTTGCCCTTAGCTGTGTTACTTAGCGATTATGAAGTGCCTGACTGAAGGGTTTTGGTCTAAGCATTGTTCAGTCAAGTAGCAATTGCTCTCGGAAATCACTGTATGAGAGACAACACAATAAAAATCCATCAATTAGTCCAGCCCTGCTCCGTACTTCGTGATCAAGCAACGATCTACACTCGTCACAGGAGAATTTCTTGTCATTATTGAGTTAAAAAAAATCAGGCCGGAAAGACTCAATGAACAAATAAAAAGAAACTAGAAATGACATGTATTTGAAATAAGAACGGTCTTTTTGGACCGTTGCTATACTAATTGACCGCCCGCACTATACCGCTGGAACATTCGACCTTCCCATCTAATTTCGTGTCCACGTAATGTCAAAGTTATTACACGAGCCGCTTTATCGTACAACGATCGATACCAATACCATACCATCACTATTATATTTATTGTTCTGGCTCTATTACTTCAATGATTAACCTTAATTACTTGTATAATCATACTATTATTAATGCTTGTGTGTATATAGGAATAGCCTGGGGCAGTACCTACTTTACAAAAGAAATAAATCACTTCTTCTGGTTCGTGTTTTATTCCTGCTCTGAGTAAGGTTTCCAGAGGTCCACATTGAGTTTCAGAGGTGACAGAAGTCCATCGCTATTTCTCTAACACTACTATACATACGTCATTGAAGTTATTCTCAAACGCAAATGCTAGTTTTCTATATTTCTTCTATATTTCCTGTACTGTAAAGCTTGTGGTGTGACTAATCACTCTGCCGACCGAATCCCTTTAAATTACCTAAAATTCTAAAAAAATATATATCCTCACGCCTTCCCACAAGGGTCCCCGAAGGGGTAGGCAGAGGTGTATAGGTAATACCCACACACCCACTTTCCGCCAGAGGTATATTAGGTGCCAACGTGACAGATGGCGAGTCCATCGCCGTTACTCAAGCACGACTATACATACGCCTTTGAATTTCTTCTCAGACGTGTGCATGTTTCCTCTCGATGTTTTCCTTCACCGTAAAGCTCGTGGTGTGACTAATCACTGTACTTAAGTTCAGAAAAACTCATTGGTACAGTCGGGATTCGAACTTGCAACCTTTGCGTCGCAGGCAACAGCTCGAACCACTCGGCCACCACGGCTCATTTAGGTAATTTGAAGGGATTCGTCCAGAAATCCAGCTTCTAATATTGTCTCTCATATCTCAATTTCGGGCCAAAGCACTCAGTTTAAACTATCCAGCTACCAACAACATTGGGGTACAGCTGTTAAACAATTACAGAAGTTAACAATTTTGTTTGGTTTCACAACTCACTTTCACATAGGCTGTGCATTACGTGACTTCGTGTAAAATTATTCTGACAAATATAAATTACAGTTGTATTTTGTTTACCATTAAATTACAGTGCTTTTAGATACATACTCGTTTTGTAATTATTAACAATTTAGTATGTAATGTAGTTAGTTTAGTTATGCCGATAGTATATATACTTAATAGAGGCGAGCATGTGTGGAGCGACTGATTAATGTTGATTAATCGAAAGAGGTCGGTCTGGAAAGAACTATCGCTTACCTCTCTCAAGAACAACAACTAACGTTTAACTACTATAAAAACTATATACATACATATGTCGAGTCCCTAACAGGGTAGGCAGGGGGTAGATCGCCAGTTCTCCGTAGACTTACATGTTTATTTCTTTCGCTTCCAAATTCATCAGTCACTATATACACCTATACACCTCTGCCTACCCCTTCGGGGATCCTTGTGGGAAGGCGTGAGGATATATTATATTATTATTATTACTATATACATGCTCGCCGGTTTCGAGTCAAAATTAAAATCAATCAAATCTTAATTCTTGACGTTTCCGTCCTTGTGCGTCCGATATATACATATTAAGAGTATATTAGGTGCCAACTTGACAGATGGCATTACTCCAGCACGACTATTTCAATCTTAATTCTCTCATCTTGATAAAAAAAAATATCCTCACGCCTTCCCACAAGGGTCCCCGAAGGGGTAGGCAGAGGTGTATAGGTACCTAATACCCTAACACCCACTTTCCGCCAGAGGTATATTAGGTGCCAACGTGACGGATGGCGAGTCCATCGCCGTTACTCAAGCACGACTATACTACGCCTTTGAATTTCTTCTCAGACGTATGTAGGTTTCCTCTCGATGTTTTCCTTCACCGTAAAACTCGTGGTGTGACTAATCACTGTACTTAAGTTCAGAAAAACTCATTGATACAGTCGGGATTCGAACTTGCGACCTTTGCGTCGCAGGCAACTGCTCGGACCACTCGGCCACCACGGCTAAAAAAAAATTTTTTTCTCAAATAACTAGTCGGAGTCACACCAACTCAACTTGCATATACAATTGCAAACAGTACAATGCGCTGCAAACATAAATCTGGCCTGTCACGCAATACTAACGTACATATATTGCTGCGCACTGTATCCTGGTTCAAATAAATTGTCTTTGATTGATCACCTGTGACGCGTGTTCGGAAAAGGGGGCCATCACTCGGAGGACAGGTAATTTAAATAAGCTATGCGCTACGAGGTCTAAATAAGATTTAAGCATGTCTCAATACAGGGTTTTTTCGTACTAGCTACGTCAAATATATTCTACGAGCCCTCCCAAAAAGGGGTAGGCAGAGGTATATTACTAACGCTCTCTTTTCGCGCGTGATATATTTAGGTGCCAACGCCAGTCGTCAAGTTGCTTTACAATTTTGTACCAGGCAAGCATGAATAACACGAGTTAGTTTAAAAACTACAGTTAATACTGTTTTTTTCATAAGTCAAATTTCGAGAGAAAGGCTGAATATGTTTGAGATGATCAATGACATGTATATGGTCGTGCTAGAGAAATGGCGGTGGACTCGCCATCTGCCACTTTGGCACCTAAACATTCGTATATCTCCGGCGAAATTGGGGTTTATTCATATCGTATCTGTCTTCCCCTTCGCCCTTCTGAGAAAGCTTGAAGGTAAAGTATCAAGTTTCACCAACTCTAATTAAAACTATCAAATCATTCTCGTCATAAATGAATAAGCCTTTGACGATAACAACCTAATTAAATAAGTCACTCAATAAATCATTGGCTTACAAAGGCATCGTTACATTTAAGTTTGAAGGAAAGGGCTCATAAATCAAAATTATGATTCGGCACGTTTAACCTGATCCTAACAATGACGCGTTTTTGCTATTATTAAACATTAGCTGCACACACACTAGTAAAATGTGCCGTGGTGGCCAAGTTAATCGAATGAATACAAAGATTGCAAGTTCGAATTCCGACTATACCTATGAGTTTTTGTAAACTTACATACAGTGATTAGTCACATCACGAGCCTTACGGTTTTCTTCGATCAAGATGAAGGAAGAAATTCAAAGACGTATGTACGGCGATAAAATATTTCTCAGGCGGATAGTGGGTGGGTGGGTCCTACATATTATATACCTCTGCCTACCCTTGTGGGAAGGAAAGACGTAAGGATGAAAAAAATAATCGTCTAATTTACATACTATAAGCTTTGTATAGTTCAAGACAAATTAATATTGTTAGAAATTTGAGTTTGTTGGTTCTACCTGCTACCGGTTCGGGCGGATCAGTTGCCACTTTAGTGCTATAAAAAATATGTATTATAGCATATGTTTAATCTAGACACTATCATTAATAATAAAAATTAAAATATGTTTCGTTGCCTTCAATTATTAAGGTAATTTTAAAGCCGTTCCTTCTTTTATAAAAGATTTAAGAGAAACATGCCAAAATACTCGCGGCAACCCGTTTGAAGTTGAAAACAAGTTACTATCGTACGCTTACACGTCGATGAACATCAAAGGCGTTGGAATATTTCTAAGAAGTAGAAGTACTGCGAATAAACATGTCTTGTTTAGCCCGTTGTAATTGAAACTTTATAACAATAGATATGATGGATGGAGTGAATTCTACAAAGATATGTATGATGATGATGCTGCTGATCTACTCACAGAGCTGCCTCCAACAGAATCTGTCGAGGATCCTATAGCGGATAAAATAAGTATGGGAGAGATTGTAAGCGCGATAAGAAGTCTGAAATGTGGAAAAGCTGCGGGAATAGATGGGATTACGGCTGAGATGATCAAGTACGGTGGACCAGCGGTCTGGGACGTCGTCTATTTGCTATGCAATCTTTGCTGGGAAAAGGGTGATGTTCCGGACGACTGGAGGCGAGCAGTCATCGTGCCTTTCTATAAAGGAAAGGGATCACGATTGGACTGCTCAAACTACAGAGCCATCAGCTTGGTCAGCTTAGCTAGTAAAGTGTACACGAAGATCCTGACGACAAGAATGCAAGAGCGATCCGAAAGGTTTCTCTGGGAATCCCAAGGTGGATTTAGACCAGGAAGAGGATGTATGGATCAAACCTTCTCGCTTCGCGGAATCGCGGAAAAGTTTTTGGATATTAACCGAAAGGTTTTCTGCGCTTTCGTCGACTTAGAGAAGGCATTTGATAGAGTCGTACGAAAGGAACTCTGGGACGTTTTACCTGGATATTGAGTTAGCAGTTCCCTACTGCATGCCGTGAAATCACTCTATAGTGATTGCGAGGCGTGCGTTAGGGTTAACGGTGAGATGTCACCCTGGTTTGATGTGAAGTCGGGGGTCAAACAAAGGTGTATCATGTCTGCCTGGCTGTTCATTATATATCTAGATAACTGTCTGAGAGCACTAAGAACGAACGGATGTGGAGTGAAAATGGGAAACTTAGTGGTCAACTGCCTTCTATACGCCGATGACGCGGTTTTACTGACGTCATCAGAGGCGAACTGCAGTCACTAGTTACCATAATGAAAGAAGAATGTGAAAAGAAGGGGCTGCGCCTAAACGCTGGCAAGACTAAGGTTCTGATATTCGAAAGAGATGATCAAGTGACCGAGTGTGCTATATCGGTAAATGGGCACATTCCAGAGCAAGTGAATGAATTTATATATCTTGGAAGCATGTTCATACGAGATGGAAAGTATGAAAAAGATATTGAAAGAAGGATAACTGCCGGAAATAAGGTGAATGGGGCCATGTCGGCGTTGATGGGCAGTAAAAGTCTGAGCAAGAATGCTCGAGTTGCTGTCCACAACGCGATATTGGTACCTACCTTATTGTATGGCAGCGAATCCTGGGTATGTCAGAGGAAGTATGAAAATAGCTTGAATGCAGTTAAGATGCGATCTCTTCGAAAAATGTGCGGAGTAACGATTTTAGATCGAATCCGCAATGAAGAGATTCGTAAATCAACTGGCGTGAATGAGGGTGTGATTGTAAAGATGAAGAAAGGCATGTTACGTTGGTTTGGACATATAGAAAGGATGAGTGAAGAAAGATTGACAAAACAGATATACAAAGCAAAAGTGTGTGCAAGAAGAGGCAGAGGAAGGCCACGTTCCAACTACCTAGATCAAATAGATCGGAGTCTCATGGACGGGAACGTTAAGAGTTCTCGAAACCGACGAGCATGTATGAAGAGACTGATGAATGTGGACGAAGCGAAAGAAGTATGTAAGTCTAGAGAGAACTGGTCTGCTCTATACTCTCTGCCTACCCCGCTAGGGACTTGGCATAATGATATGTATGTAACAATAGATATACTATAATATCTAGATTCTATCATGATAAAACCTGGATATTTACACAATATTTATCACATACACATCTGCCACTTGATAATAATAAATAATTCTGTTTACATAAATGATGCATTTGTATCATATTTATTAAATAAATCCGTGGTGGCCGAGTGGTTCGAGTAGTTGCCTGCAGCACAAAGATTGCAAATTCGAATCCTGACTGTACAAATGAATTTTTCTGAACTTAAATGAAGTGATTAGTCACACCACAAGCTTTATGGTGAAGGAAAACATCGAGAGGAAATCTGCATACCTGCACATCTGTTTGAGTAACGGCTGTTGATACGCCATCTGTCACGTTGGCACCATGTATCAACCAACAGACCCTTAGCACCCATGTATGAAGGCGTAAAGATATATTATTATTAAATACGTACATATCATCACGCCCAGTCCGTAACGGGGTAGGCAGAGATAATAGAGCGCCAGCTCTCTCTAGAATTATTATTATTAAATTAATATACTTTTAGAACCGTAGTGGCTGAGTGTTTTCAGTAGCCGACGGCAATGAAATTGCTGGATGTTCGAGTTCAAGCTGTACCGTACGTTTTTTTTTCAATTTAGGTACCATGATTAATTACCACGAGCTTTACGGTGAGGGAAAACTTTGTAAAGATATCGGCATACGTATAAGTAGCAATTCAAAGACGTACGTACAATCGTATTTGATACACGGCGATGGACTCGCCATCTAACACGTTGAAATAAATACATTTCCAGTGAATCAGCGTGTGCTACGTATATATGTACTTACCAATTTCCCTGCGCCTTATTTTATGAGCGCCGTGTTTGTAAGTCACGCGCTTCGCACGCAAAGCTTCTTTTCTCCTCACCCAACTGCCTTCGACATCTGGAGCAATTGCAACAATAAACTATGAAAATATTATATTAATTAACTATAAAATTATTTAATGTATCCTCACGCCTTCCCACAAGGGTCCCCGAAGGGGTAGGCAGAGGTGTATAGGTAATACCCACAC